>ML675633.1:3329245-3410558 GCA_007922155.1 Mesoclemmys tuberculata | reverse complement strand
CCCAGGCAACCCTGACCCCACCCTCCCATCCCCCAGGCAACCCTGACAGCCTTCCCAGCCCCTAGGCAACAGGAACTCGCCCTCATGTCCCCCAACCCCACCCTCGTGCCCCCATCACCTCAACCCCCAATTGCTCTCCGGGATGGATGCTTGGAAAGCCCCATGGGTCAGCGGAGCCCTGGTGTCTGAGGACATGGAGCCCCACCCATCCTGAGCCCCACAGCACATGGGGCTGAGCCAGGCCAGGGAGCCAGCACAGCTGCAGGCCACTCGCAGGTGCTCGTCTGGCTCATGCTGCCCCTTGCCCAGGGCAGGGTCCAGTGCCGGGCAGCCAAGCTCAGGCTTGCCAGGCCACGGTCATCCAGCACGCAGCCCGGGAAGTCACGCTGGCCCCAGAGCCTCGAGCAGGACGCTGCAAGTGCCACCCCTTTTGCTGCATGGGGCAGGGCCGGCACCAGGCGGGGGGGCCCAGGCAGAGGGGCACTACAGCAGCTGGAACAAGGGGGGCTGAAGGGGTTGTATCCTGCACAGGGTTTACACTTCAGTTCGCCGGTGCTCAGCCTACCCCTCCACTATACAAATTGTCCATCCTGCTGCCCCCAGCTTCTCCCGCTGCTCCGCCACCTCCCAGCTCCACCAGACTCCATAAGCAAAGCGGATCTGTGACGTGAGCCCAGGCCATGGCAGCGGAGGCCCAGAAGGGGCTGGGGGCAGAACAGGGACCCATAAGGGTGGGGGTGGGGGCTGGCAGCACTAATTGCCCTGAGAGGAGTAAACGTATCACCTCGCACCCCCAGCTCACTGAGGTTTTAACGCTGCACGGCCCGTGGGCAGCATTTCCCCAGCCGAGTCCCGGCCCTCACCCACTGCCCCACCAGCCGCACACCATGAGCGGGTGAATTGCGAGCAATGGTTTAAACTGGCCCCTCACCCTCAGGCCCAGAAATAAGACCAGCACGAGCGGAGCCATAGAATCCCAGGCAGCCTGGCCCCCTGGGAAAGGGCTGGCCAGGAGCCAGGGCTACCGCGCAGCCAGCTGAGGGGAGCAGCGACTGTGGCAAGAAATCGGGGCGATTGGCATCATTCTGCACCAACTGTGGCACTGGGCCAGGTAACTCTGGGCAGATGGTCCCTGGGGTGGCTGCTGCTGCGCTCATTTGCCAGCCCAACGGGGCCCAAAGCCATGGGGCCAGCTGGTGAATTAGCGAGCGGATGGGCCGAGGGGATTGCAGAGGCCCAGCCTTCTTCACCAGGTCTTACCACCGAGCGGAGCTGAGCCGGGCACAGCCCCATGGCACCCACCACAGGTTGTGCCACAGTCCGTCCTTGAAGCTTTGCCCGTCCCTGACTAGGAAATTAAGTGAGGGGCCCAGCCCTGCCCGGGGACCCCTTCTTCCTGCTGCCATAAGGGCCAGGCCTTGAGTCAGCACCAAGGAGCAGGGGGTGGGGGCATCAATCCCCCCTGCCCTGGGAGAGTTGCCCACCCCATGAACCCCTACAGCACCAGGGGCGGCCCTCTGCCCTGCCCCAGGCCCTGCTCCCCCCACAGGCCCTTGCAGCTAGGCTGCTGGCTGGGCAGAGGGGCCAGCACTGTGCCAGGCCCAGCTAGACCCAGCCCCCACCCAGCCAGGAAAGCAGATCAGAGATGGTGCCCTCCTTCAGGCCACACAGAGCAACCTCCTCTCCTGCCTGGCGCCCTCACGGGCAGCCCAGCCGCAGCAGAGTCACAGCCGCGTGGAGCCAGCAGAGATTTATTGTGGCCAGCTGCCATCCGCAACCCTCTACCCCAGCTCCCCCCACAGCAGCACTGGAGCTCCCAGGGGCTAGCTGCAGGGCGTGGCTGCTGGCAGGAGATGCCCACACTCGCCGCAAGTGCCCCGTGTGAGCCCTGCACCAGGAGCTGAGCCAGTGAGCGAGGGCCTGGCCAGGCGCAGCGGGAAGGGCTGCGGTTGCCTGCTCTGAGACCAGCAGGGGTGGTGCCCAGGGGGTGCCCGCCCCAGCCATGCGCAAGTGTCCGTTCGATTCCAGCCGGGTGCTGTGGCTGGTGGGGGGCCCACGACTAGGACGTCTCCCCCTTGCGTGTTGGGCGTCGGGGTCTCCGCCCCATGTACCGGAAGCTCCG
Organism: Mesoclemmys tuberculata; assembly: GCA_007922155.1. Classification (NCBI taxonomy): domain Eukaryota; kingdom Metazoa; phylum Chordata; order Testudines; family Chelidae; genus Mesoclemmys; species Mesoclemmys tuberculata. Next base: position 3,408,436 of record ML675633.1, on the reverse strand, counting down.
CAGGGGGTTGCGCCCCCCCTGGGCCTAGGAGAGAAGCAGAGGGTGGTTAGGCTCAGCAGCAGGGAGTCAAGGACCACGCCTCCCTCCCCTGCATTGGGGCCCCACCTCCAGGCAGCGCAGGGGACTGGCTCCCCAGCGACCCCTGCTGGCCGGAGGTGGCTCTGCTTCCCCACCCCCAGGATCAACAAGAACTTGGGTTGTCAGGACCCACGGCATGGTGGAGCCAGGTACTGAGCCCCCAGGATCAGGCCCATGGGGGTGGGTGGGCACCATCACAGCCCCTCCCGCTCCTGGGCTCGGTCCCATGCCGGGGGCTCTGAGTGGAGCCCCTCCTCCAGCATACAGAGGGCACAAAGCCTGGTCCCATCTCAGACTGACACTGCTGGCTCCCCACGCAGGATGGGGGGTCCTCCCACACACCCCCAAACTCTCCCGGCCCAGGTACCCACCTGGAAGCCCCCCCCGGGGCGGCTGCTGCGGGAGGCCAGGGGTTTCCGTCGCTTGCGCTTGCTGAGCAGGGGCCGGGCGATGGCGCGCAGCGTGGGGGGCACTGCCGAGAGAGAAGGCAGGTCAGGGGCTGTGGCTGGGGAGGGGGAGAGGGGCTGGCTGGGCCCTGAACCTGGGATGCCCGGCCCCATCCAGCGAGGCCAGGACAGCGCTGAGGGAACCCCACAATCTGAGACTGTGAGCTGCAGCTAGCCCTTGTATACCCAGCCCCGGCACCCACCCAAGAGGGGCCTCATCTCCATGCCAAGGGGTCCCTCTAAAGGGTCTATATGATCTTTGGGACCATGCTGGGGGACAGGTGCTAGAAAGGTAACGAGTGACCACTGAGGAGGCCCCCTCCTGCCCCGTGCTGTTCCCATCCCCCCTGGGAACCAGTGACCCAGCCAGCCTAAGGCTTTGCCGAGCCCCCTGCGCCCCACCCAGGAATAGCGCCCGCCCACCCGCCCGCCAGCGGCACTGACCCAGGTACTCAGGCACGTTGCGCAGGTGCGGTTTGACAATGGCTGGGTGCAGGGGCCGGTCGTGGCGCAGCAGCCGCAGGTCATGGGGATTGTCTTCGAAGTACGTCTGGGGGCAGAGGGGATGGATTGAGCCCAGACCCAGCTGCAGACACACTGGGGGCCCTTCCAGCCCTGGATCGAACATGTGGGGCCAGGTGACCCCCCAGGCCAGAGACCAGGTCATGCCCGGGCACCCACGTGGATGCTGCCCCATAGCTGGCAGCCCAGTCATGTGAGCAGCCCCCGGGGCCATGGAGCTCACTGCCCAGGGCCGCACTTGGACTCCTTCCAGTGGCCTGTCCGCGCCTGGGGAGCAGACAGCCCTTCCCACCCCCGGTACCTTCAGCTTCTCCGAGTTGAGCAGCTCCTCCTTGATCTCTCGCAGCCGCGCCTCCTTGATTGCCTGCTTGGTGACGGAGCGCATGGCATCCTAGGGTGTGAGGGGGAAAGGTCAGAGCCCCTAGCAGAGACAGGGCGAGGGCCCAGCCTCCCCAGACCGCAGTGACCACAGGCAGCCCACACCCCATCGCCTGCCCCAGTGCATCCCTCCCTCCCCCACTCGCCCTCTGGTGCAACTTGAGGCTGTTTCAATCGCCCCAGCCCCCTGGAGCTGGGGGGCAGCCGTGCCAACCCCATGGGCCCAGACAGCTCCCCAGCCCCTTGGGGACTGTCTCTAGCTCCAAGCCCTCCTGCTCTGGCCAAGCTGCCTTAGGCCCCACTGTCTGTCCCTTGGTGCTGATATGGGGAGAGCTGGAGGTGTTTCCTGCGCGGCCAGCCCCTGGCCCCATAGCAAGCCAGGCCGTCCTGCCACTCACCCGGCATCGGTAGCGGAGCCCCTCGACCTCCTCCATCCGGAACTGGTAGGGCTGAAGCACGGGCTCGGCGCTCTCTGTGGGGACAGACGGGGCCTGTCAGGGCCAGGGACTCCCATCCCATCCCCACCTGACAGGTCGTGCCCCTCCCCAAGGACAGCAGCTCAAATCCTTTCCCCAGCAGCCGGTCAAGCCATATACCCAGATGCACCCCCCCGACCCTCAGCCCCAACTCACTGACCTCCTGCGAGCGCCTCCTCGATCTCGGCGAGCAGGGGGCACTCCGGCTGCGTCACGAAGGTCAGGGCCGTGCCAGGGTTGTCAGCCCGGGCCGTCCTGTGGGGGGCACAGGGGATCAGGCAGGGGAGCCAGCAGTGCCTGCCCCGTTGTACCAAGGGGCACTACCATCTTGGCCCCCAGCGCCACGGCTGGGCAATTGGGCCCAGAGCCAGGGACCCAGGTGCTCTGCCCTCCCCCACATAGAATCTGCCAGGCTGCACCCCGATCCCAGATTGGGCCTGCATAGCCAGGTGCCTGGGGCTCCCCCACCATCCCCTCAGCCCCGCCTGACCGGGGGCCTAGAGCCAGCATGCCCTGACCTCAGGGTTGTGTCTGGCCCGAGATCCCATCTACACACATGGGCACCGCAGGGACAGCTAGACAGGCAGTGTTGGACTGACTGAGAAATGGAGAGCAGAGCAGATCCTCCCCCCCACAGGCTAAATGGGGGCTCCTTCCACCCCCCCCCGAACCTGCACAGCCCCTTAGGGCCCCCCCAAAAGTCCTGGATTGTCCAGGCAGGCACCCAGGTAGGGGCCCCAGCAGAACAGCACCCCCTCAGGTTTGGCAGGTGCCTCAGCCCAGCCCCCTACCTGCCAGCCCGGTGGATGTAGGATTCAACCGAGGGGGGTGGGTCGAAGTTGATGACGGCAGCAACGTTCTGGAAGTCGATGCCCCGCGCGACGCCGTACTCAGGGTCCTTGCCCCTGTGAGGGAAGGGGAAGTGGCAGCTGAGGGCAGGGCCAGCACAGAAAGTGGAGCACGGCCACACCAGCCAGCCCAAGCAGAGATCTAGAACAGCCAGCGCCAGGGCAGGGCAGTTCCCGAGAGCCCCTCCTCCAGGGCAGGGCAGGAGGCTGTGGGCCTGGCAGAGCTCCGGGTAGGGCTGGGATCAAGGCAGGGGCAGCGTGGCGCAGTCGGATGCCCCCAGCTGCTGACAAAGGCTAGTGCTGCCAGGCCAAGCTATTGGATATGACCCGGTCTTCCCTTGCCAGGGCTGGCCGGAGGGCCCCCGATGGGTCCTTACTTCTCTGCCTTGGCACCCTTCTTCCTCTTGGGCCGCCCTGTGGGCTCCGCCAGCACCTGCTCGTCTGTGGCGACAATGTAGTCATAGAAGCCCCTGTTGAACTGGCTGATGATGTGGCACCTGGAGTCCAAGCAGAGGTGCCAGTGAGTGTCAAGGGGAGCTGCCCTCCCTGCCCCACGGGGCTCCTTGCCCCCCTACACTCCGCCCCCACCGCGCTCACCGGGACTGCACAGGCAGCTCGGCGTTGAGCACACAGGCCGGGATGCTGAACTGCTCTAGGAAGAGCTTGAGGCGGTAGCAGCGCCCCACAGAGCTGACGAAGAGGATGGCCTTGCCCCGCACCAGCCCCAGCTTGAGCAGCGCGTAGAGCAGCAGGAACTTGTCCTCCTCAGCCGCACAGCGGATCTGGTACTGGCGCAGCTGCGATGCCTCCGGCAGTTGGGACTCCTGTAGCTTCAGGGTCACCTGCCAAGAGGGGCGGGGCTTAGAGCTCGGCCTGGAAGGGGGCAGGGTTTGGGGGCAATTCCCCCCCCCAAAAATCCCAGGGAACCCCATGACAACAGGCCAGGACGGTTCAGTGAGGAGCCCCCCACCCCGAGTGATGTAACGCCTCGTGCAGCAACAGCACTGAGGAGCAGAGCTGCCCTGAGCCACGGTGCTCTATTCCCCCCACCCCACTGACCCCGGGCAGGCCCTCACCGGGTTGTGTAACACCAGCTCCTTCAGTGCCCGCACGTCCTCACTGAAGGTGGCCGACATCAAGAAGCTCTGGTAGATCTTGGGGAAGTGGCTAAGAAGAAATCAGAGACCAGCTCAGAGCCGCCCCCTTGCCCCCTCTTCCCCCACGGGCTCTGGGAGGGGCTGGCAACACTACGGAGGGGCATATGAGCCTCCCTCCCTGCAATACCTGGCGCTGCCCCATGTCAGGAACCCCAGCCAGGACAGGAAGCCTGGGCTGGGCCTGACCGTCAGCACAGACCCTCTCCGCCAGCAGTGAATGCAGCAAACCACCTTCCCTCCCCTCAGGGATCCCTCCGCCTCAACACCCGGCCCCCAGTCCCCATTCACCCAGGAACCCCCGGGCAGGCCCGGCTGGGCACCAGACCGGCCAGTCCCGGCAGCTCACCACAATAAGTTCTTCAGATCCTCCTCAAAGCCAAAGGAGAAGAGCAGGTCAGCCTCGTCCAGGACCAGCACCTCCAGGGAGTGGCGCAGGTTCAGGTTGTGGGCCTGCAGGTGAGCCAGGACCCGGGAGGGCGTCCCCACCACCACGTCTGGCTTCTCCATCAGGATGGGCCTGCCAGGGGCACAGAGCGGGTGTGAGGGGCAAGGCCCAGCAGGCTGGGCCCTGGAGGGTCGCAACCAGGCCACTGCACACCACAATCACCAGCGCCTCCTACTGGAGGGGGAGCCGCCCACTGCCACATAGCAAGTCAGTGGCAGAGCTGGAAAAAGAACCCAGGAGTCCTGCTCCAACCACTAGATCTTGCTCCTGCCATCAGGGTTCTGGCACAGCAGCATCCCCCAAACCGTGGGGCAAGGGCCAGCCTAGGCACACAAGCCCGCAGGTTCTTGGGCTGGGCCCCCACACGCACAAGCCCCCAGGGATGGCCGCCTGGGTTTGCAGAGAGTCTGGCCAATCCTGCTGAGGTGTGAGCGGCCCCGCTCATTTCCTCCAAGGAGGACACTAAGCGTCACGGCTCCTGGGGGTCTCGCTGCTCCCCCCAGCCCGTCAGAGAGAAGGAGCCAGATCAGAAGCTGCACTGGCACTGCACTGCACAGCCCCCTACCAGCCATTGGGGGCACAGCTGTCACTGTGCCCCTCACTGACCCCCAGCCCTTATCCCTGCCCCACAGCCTGGGCCGGGTCCACGCTGGTTCTAGTCTCAGCAGGGCCTAGCTAGTCATCACACTGCAGAGTCCCTCCCTGCCTGGCTAGCCTGCACCGGCCCCCCCCAACACCTCTGCAGCCACATGGCGCTTCCATCCCATCCCTGGGACCACTGACCACGAGCGGGGACCTTTCTGTGCCACCGGGCACACAGCCCCCTAAGCCCCTCTCTTCTCCCTTTCCCTTCCCATCCACCCCAGCCTGCCCCTTTCTCCCCAGGCTCTCACCTCTGCGCAGACATGTCCACCTTTCCGGAGACGTCAGCCACACGGATGTCACGGGAGCAGTACGCCGTCAGCTGCCGGATCATCTGCAGCACCTGCTGGCCCAGCTCCTTGGTGGGCACCAGGACCAGCCCACGCACAGCCTGCTCCATCACCGAGGGGGACTGAGGGACGAGGGGCAGAGTCAGACTCCAGCCGGGCACTTGCTGCCGTACCGCAGTGCCCACGGCCTGGGGGCCACCATGCACTTAGTAGGGTGTTCGTCTCCTCCCAGGGGAGGACACAAGGCCTGTGCCCCAGGGATGGTCGCTGCCCTGGGATGGTCACTGCCCCCATTCCAGGGCAGCCACCCAGAGGAGCTACCATCTCCTGCTTACACTGCCACAGCCCTGGGGCATTACAGAGGCACTGAGGCTTCTGGAGAACCAGATTCTGATCCGACGCACTGGGGCTCCCCGGCTGCCTGCAGCAGAGACCGCCCCTATTCCTCCACACAGGGCATCCTAGCATGTCACAGTGAAAGGATCCCATCCGGGCTAAAAGGCAGAAGGGTCCCAGCTGCTCCCCCTGGAACTCAGAGCCCTGCCCCCCAAGCCAGGGGGCTCCTAACAGTGTGGGGCAGGCTGACGGCCGCCAACTCGGGCACCGCTGTGCCCCTGAGGGCAGACGTACCATCTTGACTTGCAGCAGGTGCTGGATGAGAGGGATGGCATAGGCGGCCGTCTTCCCAGAGCCTGTTCTCGCCCGGGCCAGCAGGTCCTTGCCCTCCAGGCCCAGTGGTATGGCCTTCTCCTGGATCAGCGTGGGCTTAGCCCAGCCCAGCTCGGCGATGGCCTGCGGGGAGGGATGGGGGAGACCTAGTGAGGATCCTAGAGAGCAGCCAAAGTGTCTAGGGCACGAGAGAGGGTAGCGCTGCAGGGCTGTGGCGCTTGTTGCCTCCCCGCTGGGTGCGAGCAGCCAGGCTCTGGGTTCAAGCCTTGGGGTCCCCCCACTCGCCAGGGCCAGTAACTGGTGGCTGAGATCACACAGGGCATTGCCAAGGGGATGTATTTCACTCCAGCCCCACACCCTGTGTTGCAGAGCAGGGAAACTTGCCCCCAGCCCAACACACCCAGGCAGCGGCAGGGCCAGGAACAAATCCCAGAATCCTGATGGCCAGGCCTGCGCTCTAGCCCCTCGACCCAGGGGAGCGGGGCAGGGGTCACACCATCACCCCCCCTACACACACACACTAGGCATCGCCAGGGGACCCCCAGGGGCCAGCAGCGTGATGCTGTCACCAGCAGCTGGGATGCAGCCAGTCCCTCGCTGAGACCCACCCCCCAGCGCGGAGACAGGGGTCTCCTGGGGCCCCCCGCCTCGGCAGGGAGCAGGGCCCCATGGCTTCGTGCCCCCGCTGCCCTAGGGACGCCACTGGGGGTCACGGGTCCTCTCCTGGCTCGGGGAGGGTCCAGTGGGGCGGGGGGGTAAGGCCGGACTCCTGGGTTCTATCCCAGCTCAGGGGGATTTTGGGGGGTGGGGGCCGGACTCCTGGGTTCTATCCCAGCTTGGGGGGCGGGGTTGGGGGGGCAGGCTCCTGGGTTCTATCCCAGCTCGGGGGGGCCGGACTCCTGGGTTCTATCCCAGCTCGGGGGGCGGGGTTGGGGGGGGTGGGCTCCTGGGTTCTCTGCCCGCGCGGAGCGGGGCGGTACCTGCAGCAGCCGCCCGTCCAGCCCCATGTGCGCGAAGCTGGGCCCCGGCTCAGCCATCTCCAGCCCGCGCGTGCCGCGGCCACCCTGTGCCTACGTCACTGCGCGCGCTACCGCCTCCACCGCCCGCCGGGTCCCCCGGGGCAGGGCGCATGCGCCGTAGCCCGCTTCGTCACGCGGAAGCACAATGAAGGCACCACCGCACGGCTAGAGCGCCCCCGTCTGCCCTCTGCTGCCCCCTGAGCTGGAGGAGCTTCCTGCACCCCCTCCCGCGCTCCGAGGGGGCGGAGCCCCAACCCTGCAGCCCCGCCCCCGCCAGCCTCAGGGAAGGTCCAACCAGTTCCCAGCATCATGAAACCCATGAGTCCTTCTGCCCCCTGCCCCACTCTGACCCCTAGACCCCCTCCCCACCCAGAGCCAAGGATAGAACCCAGGAGTCCTGGCTCCCAGCCCCCTCCCTGCTCTAACTACTAGACCCCACAACCCTTCCACGGCTGGGATACTGTGGCTTGGCTCTTCTAGGCCCCCTTCCCCAGCGCAGGGCTCAGGAGGCAACAGGGCCATTAATGACCCTTTGGCTCAGGCTTTTAGATTCCCCCCATCCCCCCCAGTTCAGCCAGTGTGATATTAAATGCCTTGCGACAAGCCAGAGGCCACACAGGGAGAAAGCACAGGATGGTGGCTGGTTCCGATGCCTGGCTCCAGCACAGCCACTCCTCACTCCTGTGCAGCCAACCCTCAGCAGGCTGGTGATACCTGATGTTTAGTAAAGTGCCTGTTCCCGGAGCCAGGTGATTGGGTGAGTGCCTTTCTACCCACCCTACTGGCAAAAAAAAAAAAAAAAAAAAAGCTGGAAAATGCCTCCCCTCACAGCTCAGAGACCAGGAGGCAGAGAAAAAGAACCAAGTTTTGAGTATTTTTGCTAAGCTGGGGCCAGGCTCCTGGTGTCAAGGCCCCACGGGCTGACTCAACGTGGACCTAGGCCATTTTACAATTAGTTTCTTATTTGTATTGTGGCAGCACCCAGATCCAATAGGGATCCCACTCTTCTGAGTGCTGCACACACACAACCCCAAGCAGGGCCCTGCACCACCCAGCTTAAAGTCCCATTATTTTATTGATTCCACGGCCTGAAGGAACCAATAGGAGCATCTAGTCTGCCCCTCTGCACAACCCAGGCCATAAAACGTCTCTGAATTAATTCCATCTTATGGAAACACATCCAGTCTCGATTTAAACATTGCCAGTGGAGGATCCACCGTGATCCTTCGTAAATTGTTCCAATGGTTAATTACCCTGTCTGTTAAAAACGTGCATCTCAGTTCCTGTGCGAATTTGTCTAGCTTCCACTTCCAACCATTGCGCTGCTACACCTTCTCTGCTAGGATGAAGAGCCCTCTCTTATTGAATTTGTTCCCCATGTGGGTGCTCATAAATATAGACTATGATCAAATCACCCTTTAGCCTTCTTTGTTAAATGGAATAGACGGAACTCTTTGAGTCTGTCGCTATCAGGCAGGTTTTCTAACCCTTTCATCACTTGTGCGGCTCTTCTGTGACCCCACTCCAATTTTATCAATGTTCTTCTCTTGAGGGCACCAGGATTGGACGCAGGATTCCAGCAGCAGTCACACCAGTGCTAAATACAGAAATTAAAGAACCTCTCAGCTCCTATTCAAGATATACTGTTTATGCAGACCAGGATCATCTTAGCTCTTTTGGCCCCAGTGTCTCACTGGGAGCTTGTGTTCAGCTGATTATCAACCATGCCCCCCAAATCCTTTCCAGTCCCTGCTTCCCAGGATGGAGTCCCCCCTCCTGTAAGTATGACTGCATTCTTTGTTGCTAAATGTAGGACTTTATATTTTGTTGTATTAAAACGTGTATCACTTGTGCCCAGTTTACCAAGTGATCCAGCTGGGTCCATCTCAGTACCTCTTCATTATTTACCACTTTCTCAACCTTTAGATCACCTAAAATTTCAGCAGTGATTTCATTCTCTCTTCCAGGCCATTGATAAAAATATGAAACAGCCTAGGGCCAAGAACCGATCCCTGCAGGACCCCTTTGGAAACACCTGTCGTGACTGTTTCCACACAATGATCCCAGGGGGCCAGTTCTAGCATGTACCTCTTGTACTGTTCCTTCTGCACGTTGTTTGTGAGCGATGCACACTCAGTGCCCCTGTAGCTGCGAGTTTATATAAGTTCTGCGGTCATCAAATGAGGTTTCAAATGAAAGCCAGTGTCACACAGCTCGTTGGCATCGGTGTGAAATGTACGTACCGATACCACATAAGTGTGAGCGTGGGGTCAAAGGATGTCCGTGCTGGGCCACATTCCTGGGGGTCTGGGAGTTGGGTCCAGGCTTTGGACACAAATTGTCCTCCGTGGCACTCCTGACTTGGGCTAAAAAGGCCTTGTACTACACAAGAAATAATGTGCAAACCACGGCACTTTTCTAGCCTTAAAATTAGGGAGGGGGGGAGCACATCAGAGCAACTTTCTAGCAGTGTCCAGAACAGGGCAAACCTGCCCGATAGGCACCTTGGTAACAGGATCGTTACCCCCCACCCCAATTCCTCCCCTCACCACCTGGACAAAGAATGTGGTAAAAGGGTGTTCTCTCTTCTTTCCCAGACAGCATGTCTGTTAGGGAAGGCTCAGGATCTCTCCCCCTAGTTCTTCCCTTGTTGCTAGTTTGTTAAGAGACTTCATGGTCATTCCTGCCATTAAGAGAAAAGCATATGCTACGCAAGTTTCGAGTGAAATAACTGGGAAGTATAATTATACGCCTCCTCTAGCCATTAATATTCATTTTATAGCCATTTATATTACCAAAGAGGGGTTCATGGGGCATTGTAGAAGTGTGTGTGGTTACATATTATTTTAGATACAAAGTTGTAAAGCAGTGAACTCGGGGCTCACTTTGTTGGTCGAGAGACAAAGGGGAACGAGTGAGTTAGAAGCTGTAACTAAATAAACTCTCCTTATCACTCCACCTGGCTCAATCTCTCTCTTGAACCGACCCTGCAACAGCAAGGAGCTATGTGTAGAGACTGAAGACATGTTCTTAGAGTGTGCACTGAAGTATTAGTCACCAGCAGAGGAGAAAATTAGTTTTTCCGTCAGCCAAGAGGGACGTACTCCCCTCTGTGTCAGGATGGAAATTAAGCACTGGAAGCTAACACCACGGATGGCCAGCTACAAATGAACTTAACGTTACCAAAGAGATGTGAAGTCAACAGGAAAGCAGCATGCAGAAAAAACAAGCCCTGGAAGGAGGGGGGTGTCTTCCCCCCAACATTCATTGGCTTTGCTCATGGACAGGATTTCCAGAAAGCAGAAAACCCACCTCTCCCTCCTGCATGGACAGCGCGTTGGTGTTCATGAAAATGGTGTCTCAGCCCTTGGCTGAAACGCTGCAGAGGACTTTGGGTGAGAGAAACGTCTCTAGAGCAAAGTTAACCTGGTGGTTAAGTGCAGGCTCTAGACAGCATGTTATGATTTTGTTCCCTGCATCCTGAATCTCTCACAGCCAGACTGAGACCTCAAAAACTGGCCCCAACGCAAGAGTTACCAGAAGAGGTTTTATTTCACTCCAAAACCATAACAAAACATCTCTAATGAATTCTCCCCGAGGCACTGGGGCTGGGCCCCCCTTTGGTAGTACCACAGAGGGAAGGAGAAAACATCAAACTGCATTTCAGATGTACTGCATCTTAAATATGCCAGGGCAGCCCCACGCCCATTTGCCTTCACCACCATAAATACCAGAAGGGGGAGGGGGTTCTACTGGTGCTGGCCGCCTCCCCCTGCCAGGCAGCAAAGCCAGGAAGAGACTCCAGAGGACAGCACTCACTTCACCCCCCAAATAGACTCTGCACCAACCCAGCTGAGGGAGGGTGCGTGGAGCCAGGGATCACAAGGGGAACTGAACAGATCATCTGCCGGGGGTGAGACAGGCAGATACAGCCTGGCATGTTACCAGCCCCAGGTGTTCCTGGCCACAGTCATAGCATCCCTGGTCTCTTAAAGGGGCTGGAGCAGATACCGAGAGGAGAGGATGGGGGTCTGCTTTCTTTGTGGGTAAGGGGCAGGGTGCCAGGGAAAGGAGAGGCCTGCTAGGGAGGGGGCTGCAGTGTGGAACCATGTCACTCTTCTGGGCTGCAAGTATCAAAATAGATTCTGGTATAAAACAGCGGCTCCCTCTCACCTCTCCTCGCACCCAAGTGCCTGAAACACGCATGCCAGGTGAGAAGCTGCTGACAACACACCAGGCCCCCCGTCACCGTGGGCACGCACCCCACACCCCAAGCCCTTTGGGGGCTGCTCCTGATAGAAGAGTCACCTGCATCAGCCAGGACCACAGGCGGGAGGAACCAGAGCGAAACAGGTGCCATGTGGGTAAAGGACAGAGCAGCGTGGCCCCAGCAATCGGAGGGAGAGCAGCACCGAAGGCATCCGTGCGTGGGAGAAAAGAGTGGCCTCTGCCAGGCCTGGCACACCCAATGCAGTGCCAGTGCAGGGCAGATCAAGGTCAAGCACCCAGGAGGAGCTGCTGGCCCCTACAGGCACCCAGCCCAGCAAAACAACCATGGTCCGGCCTCCTGCTGCCGTCTGCAGCCAACACAGCAAGATGCCCAGTGGCAAGGCCGGCTAATCGCTGCCCCCAAAGGGGTAGGGCATGGGGCTGCACCAGCCACCAAGTACCCGGATTGATTCAGTGCCTAATTATGCCCCGAGGGGAGGGGCAGCGAGGGGCGTGGGAGCAGAGGAGGGTGTGGAGAGGGCGCTGCAGCAGGGATCAGGGAGGTTGGGGTTAAACCAGTTTCTTGGCCTCGAAGAAGCTCTTGAGGTGTCTCATCTGCCAGATGCCGGTGAGGATGAGGATGATGGTCTGGGCGATGGACCACCACAGCACCCGCTGGTTGGTGCTCTCGCTGGTCATGCGGAACCGCTCCTCCCGGTACTGCGTGGGGAGCACATGGGAAGAGGGGTGAGAGCGGGCGGAGAAAGGTAATCCTCCCCACCCCCAACCCCCCTCGCAGGCCCCTCTCCAGCTTGCACCAAAGGGGATCACGGAACCTGCTAGGGCTCAGCCAATGTACGTGCCCTCTTCGTGTGAACAAGCAGGCAGCCTCACACTTACTGCCCTCTCTTCCCCCAGCCACACCCTCCAAACCAGGGCAGGTATCACCACCAGTACTCACACCCCCTCGCCCCCCACCAACGCCATCCACATTCCAGCTCAGGCAGGCACCAAGCCACTCATTCCTCAGCGGGCCCAGGTGTGACACAGAGGAGGATACGTAAAGGGGGAGGGGAAGGGGGGGCACAGCCATCCTATGCCCAGCTACCTCACGCCAGCCCCACTCCTCATGAGCTGCCTGCCCCCAAATCCCACCTCACCGCTACTGCGTCTCCCATTCCCCCTCTGGCAGAACGTGGTGCCAACTGTGTGTGTCCAGCCTGTATGTCCCGGTGAGCTCCCTCTGCCATGACCACGGGGCTGGCTTTCCGCACGGTTCCCTGCTCCCAGCCCTTTGCATGTGCCAAGGTGGCCACTCAGTGAGCAGGTTTCTACAGCCCTGAATTTTTTTTTTTTGGGTGGGGGGGGGTTGGGGATGAGGGGGAAGGACAGTCACCTGAGTGACCCTCAAAAGCCCAACACCCACACCCCCCACCCCTTACCCGTTGGTAGTTCTGCTCCTTCTGGATCTGCTCCACCTGATCCAGCAGCTGCCGGGCTCGGAGCTGCAGTTCTGTCAGCTTGTCCTTGGCTGCAATCTCTGGGTAGTTGTTGGTGTGCTCCCCGACCTGGATGTCCAGATGCACGCGCTGCACATGGAACACGCGGGGTCAGAGGCACGGGGTTCCCAGCAACACGGTACACGCACTTACATGTTAAGGCTGCAGAGAACCACTGGGATTGGCCAATCTGTCCCCACGAGGGCCTGGTTCCCTCTGTGGAATGTCAGAGCCCTTTACGCATACCAGAGCCCTACTTCTCCTTCCCACAAGAGGTGGGCATTACCCCCGTTCTACAGATGGAGAAACTGAGGCACAGAACAGACAAGGCAACGGCCCAAGGTCACACTGGGAGACAGTGGCAGAACCAGGACTGGAGCCCAGGGATCCCCGTCAAGCACATTAGCCAGACAGTCCTTCCCCTCAGCCAATACTCAGCATTTAAACTGCTATCTCATGAAGGGAAGAGCCTCTGGGGAAGCTCCATGGGGAAAGACAACCTGCGCCTGGAGTCCGCCCCACCCCGCCAGGCTGCTACTTTCCCCAGGGCCCAGAGGCAGAGCCGGGGTGAGGCGGTCACTGGCCCAAGGCACCGAGGGATTTTCTTACCAGCTTGCCACCTGCGAAGAGTGCCATGCGCGTGGAGTTGGAGTGCAGGCAGATCTGGTGCTCGCCCGGGGTGTGCGAAGTGAAGGTGAAGCGGCCCTCTGAGCCATACTGCCGGGACAGAATCACCTGGAACCGACAGCGAGAGAGCCGTGAGAGCTAGCAAGCCCTGCCCCGACACCCCACTCCACAGCTAACTGGCAGTGCCAGCGTATAGCTGGTGGCACTTTCCTATGGCAAGGGAAACCCTGGGCCAGCAAAGCCCACAGCCCCCAGGTTCTGGCCCCAAAGGGAAGCTCCAGGATCTGGGCAGTGGGAAGGGAGAGGGCACAGGAAGCTGCCCCCGCACAGAACAACTGGGCTCTGCCCCTACGCAGCAAGGTGAGTCCAGGACAGAAGGCACCACCATCCTCAGCCTCACGCCCACCGGCAGCGCTACCTTTCCATCGGGGTCCTTCACTTCCACGTGCATGCCCAGTCCCGGTGTGGAGGGCAGGAACGACTCCGACTGCTTGTCCCACAGCTGGGTGCGGTAATTCCCTGTGCCACAGAGACCGGGATCAGGGACAGGGGAGGAGGCGCTGCACTCATGCCCCCAGCTGACCCTGCCTCCCCACTCTGTGACCCTCCCCTGCCCTGCTGCCCCCCAATAGCCCCACCCCCTGCAGCCCAGCATCTCCCCAGACACCCCTGACTTGCATCGAACCCGCTCATGTCAAGCCCCCTGCCCTACCCACACCTCCAGTCCCCCCACGTCAACCCCCCAACCCTGCCCCCACACCCCCTCGTGTCATCCCCCTGCCCTACCTCCCACACCTCCGGTCCCCCCACCCTGCCCCCTCATGTCACCCCCCCGTCCTAGCCCCCCACCCTGCCCTGCCCCCCCACGTGTCAATCCCCGCCCCGCCCCGCCCCCACGCCCTCCTTTGGCGCTCGGACCCGCCCCCCCGTGGTCCCTTCCGCCCGCTTCGGCTCTCCTCCCCCCACGCCCGGGCTGGTTGGTCTCTCCCACCTATCAGCCCTGCTCGCTCACCCGGCCCTCCCTCCGATGTCCGGTTGGTCTCGCCCATCTCCCCCCCCGCCTCCGGGTGGTCTCGCCCCCCCCTCACCGATCACCATGGTCTCGTCCGGGATCTCCTCAATGAAGCAGCGCTTCTCGGTCTCCCCAATGTGGAAGTAGAGCGCATGCGCCCCCCGGCCCGCCAGCTGTGCTAGGAGCACCAAGGCCGCCACCGTCCGCAGCATCCCGGACACCCGGACCCTTCCGCCGCCTGCCATAGACAGCCCCGCCGCTCCCCCGCCGCAGCTTACTGCGCATGCGCTGCCACGGCTCCCGTGGGATCGAGGACGATGCGCATGCGCAACCGCTCGGCGCCCCGCCCTGGAGGAGAAGTGCGCATGCGTCCTGCCTGGGCGCAGGGCTCTCCGCATGCGCAGCCTTCAACCACCACTCCTGGTCCCACACGCCACAGGTACGGGTGCGCGCGGGGATGCACCGCCTTCTCCAGCCCCGCCCCTGAAAGCTGTTGCGGGTGGAAACGCGCATGCGTAGCACCTGTCCGCTTGGGTGTAATGAGCATGCGCGCAAACCCCTTGCTGCTCTCTTGTGGTTTGAGCGCAGAGCGCGAATTTTGGGGGTTCGAGACCCGGCTTGGGGCTATAGGTCAGGACTCCTGGGTCCCGTTCCTGGCTACAGGAGGTATCTGGGGGCAGGACTCCTAGGTCCCATGCCAGTCTCTGCTATTGCCCTATAGCAAGGCCCGGGAGCCAGTATAGTCCAATGTATTTTATTTGTAACATTAGACTGTGTACCAAGCCTATCCAAATCCGCCTTCTTTACAGTGACATTGACCACATGGTACGATGGGTGCCAATAAGTATATCTAAGTATGTCCCTTGTACAATAACCATGCTATTAGCATAGCAACCACCGTAGAACTCGGAGTGTCCAACCGTGGGTGTCGTATATTAGTTTTTGGCCCCAGCGAGTTACTGGAAGAATGGAGACTCGATTCTTAACTCAGTTGAAGAGAAAATCAGAAAGTGAAACAGGAGGAAAAGCAGATAAGAATGTAACTGTGGATATTAATGAAATGAACAAACAAAAGTTTTAGTTACAGGAGTTGCTCTGTAACATTACATCATTAAGAAATAGCAAGTGATGTGCTAATTTAGTAGTTGATGTAGCTCTCACATTGAAGGTTTTCTGTCAAAGTGGCCCCCACTTGAAAAATAGTGAAGATCACTGCCCTATAGCTTCCTAAGGGAGCCCAGGTGTGTCAGACAGGTGGGCTTCTGGTTAGGGAGACCTAAGGGCAGCAAAGAGATAGAGGACCCAACTGCCAGTGGTACCCTGAAGCTGCCAGTGGTACCCTGAAGCTGCCCGACCTTTATGCTGCTTTGCTGCAGTGGCATTGGCAAAGCTCATGGCAGAGTCGCACGGGAAAGTCTCCTGTGGTGGGGGAAGAAACGACTGCCTTCCCTAGAAGAGGTGATGGTGGAGAATCTCCATGAAAGCTGCTTGGAGATCTCTCAGGAGGATGACAGAGACACCCCTGTTCAGAGGAATAAAGTGCTTCACGGGGCGCTCCCCGGCTGGCTCAGCAAGCCAAAGAAACGAGAAGTGGATGGGGACTCACCCTCAATTTACTTGATCTCTGCCCAAGCACAGGACTCCAAACTGATGTGGGTTGTGTAGGTGGGCTGCCATCCTGTCCTTTTTGAATTTATTCCTGAACATTTTTAGTGGGTAATATGAGCCCCATAAAGCAATGCAAACTCTACACCTTGTGGATAGGCTGGGCATAGCGTTACCTGCTGGCCAGTATTTGATCAGCCTGGTGTGACAGAGTCCTATAGGACCGCTGCACTAGAACCCCTCGGGGTGCAGCTAGACAGGACTCTAGTGGGATGGATCTTCCCCAGGGTCCTTTGCACCAGCACAGCCACTTCCTGAGTCTGGCCTTGGAGCATTCAGCACCCCTGTTCCTCCGTGAGCCCCCCTGGATGGGACGCCCCAGGGGGCCATGCGCCCTGCCTTGCAGTCAGAAGCGATTCCCAGCCAGCATGGAAATCAGATGGGTTTATTAGCTCTCCAGATTGCAGCGTAGACAGACTTTGTTGGCAGATGAATCAGAAAGTTACAGCAACGACCATCTGGGGAAGTTCCAGAGCCCTATTCTCAGGCTATGCTCCCTCGAAAGTTTCGAAACCTCGGCAGGGGACGACTGACTCACACTTCCACCCAGCACAGCCCCCACACCTCCCCTTGCCTTTGTCTGTTCTCCTGGATAAAGAGATCACCTGACCTCTCCCCTGCTCTCCAACACCTTTGCAATAGAATGTGCTCCGGGCCTTGTCTGTGCGCAGGTAGCGAATGGCAGCTACACTTGCCCTCTAGAGGTCAGTACAAAGATCACACACCCATAACCCAACACCGAAATACTGGAATAATACACAGGGGAAACTGAAGCAGACACAGTATTCATTAGGAACATTCCTACCTTGTCACACCTGGCCAGTTTTTTTTATGGATTTGCCAGTTGCCAGAAAAATAATTTAACCTGCTGGCTTTTTTTTACACAGGGTCTAAGAATTTGCATGACACACTGGGATAGCTAATGTCCAAAGTTTCAGTGTCTGGCTAAAGCTGCGGCCGTGTTCCCACTTCCGCAGTTTAAGCGATACCAGATCAAAACTGCTGAAAATACGCCAGCTGCCTGCCTACATTGAGTCCGCCACCCCGTCGTTCCCCTCCCTTCCTCCTCACAGCTCCCCAGCGGCGTCTCTGCCTCAGGCTCCTCTGAAGTGTCCCTGTGGGGTCAGCCTGTAGTTTGTTGCAAAACCAGAATCCTAGTGTTCCCTTGCCCCGGTGAAGCTCATCTGCTTGCCCGCAGCACTGCTGTAGCATCCCCTGAGCAGTCTGCACCTCGATGGCAATATTTCTATGGCTGGTGCAGAGCTATGCTTGCACTGCCTCTTCTCCACAAAACCCAAGGAGATCCATGGCTTCTTTCCTGCTCTGGGCAGAAGCACATCTGAAAGCTCTCTGCGTGCATGGACCTGGCCTGGGTGGGTGCACACAACAAAGGGGAGCTGGGTTTGCTTGCCAAGGCGGGCAATCAGGAAAAGGCATTTCAAAACCGCAGGAGGAGTTTTAAAGCAGGAGGGGTGTGGGTTTACAGGCATTGCGATTGCTGGGCAATAGAGTTCAAAATAGTGACCAGAACGGTCACTAGCGCAAGGACTGGGGCATTGTGGGACTGCTGCTGAAGGACTGTTAAGGTTGATACACACATAGTGTCTACACAAGTGCTATGCTGGCTCGAGTGGGTGGAATTTGGCTAGGTGGCTCAGGGAGGTGATTTTACTATGGCCCTGTCATGAGGCGCTGACCTGACATCAGCGGGAGACCAATTTGAGCATAGGCACATGCACAAGTTGACATGTGTCAGCCTAACATTGTAGTGCCAGCCAGGCCCAGGACTGTCTGGGCTGGAGCCAGCACACTGGAATGTCAGACCCGACTGATGGGAAGCTGGGGCTTTGGAGTGTGAGCACAGCACAGTGGTGTGTCCTGAGAACAAAGATGAGAGATGTCGGGTTCAAAGGGGCGGAGAAGTTGCTTGCCACCACTGCTGTAGCTGGGACGGTTGGTAAGCGTCGTGGATGGGGCTCTGCATTGCAATGCAATAAAACCTCCGTCCTCTCTGCCTGGAAATGCGCTACATTCCCCTGGCCTCCGATGTCTGGGGCACAGTGACAAACTTCATGCCGAGTCTGATGAGATGCTTCTCAGAGGAAGTGACTGACGCTGTTGTGGCAATCTCAGTTCCTCTGGCTCCAGGCCAGCTCTTCTCCTTCGGATAGGAGCAGCAGACACTGCGCTGCAAAAGTGGGCCGTTTCCTTGTGCATCTGCACCACTGGGGAATGGAGGTTTGGCCAGGAGCTCCCTAGCTGCTGTCTTGGGAACATGGCACATTTCCAGATCTCGGGTGATTTATTCATGAGTCAAGGGAGAGGCACTGGTCTGAAATCAAGCTAGACTTTTGGACTGGCTCACGCCCCCCCACCTCCCAACGGCTTTTGATTCATTTCCCCACTGGCTCCTTTCACCCCTGACTCAAATCATGGCGCTCAATCATCCCATTTCCTTCCTCTGGGCCCAGACGCAGCTATGCCCCTGCCCAGGTCTGATTCACAGCCCCTGACTCTCCTGCTCGTGTATGGGGGGGACAGGGCAGCTGCTGTCCATATGGGTCTTCCGTCCACTAGAGAAGAAGACTGCTCAGGCGGAGAGGAAGAAGAGACATGGCATGGAGGGCCCGATACTGTGCTCATGGATCTCAATGAGAGCTTTGATGTTGATGAGCTGGCTCTGAAATTACCAGGTCCCCTGTGTATCCCCCACTGCCCTGGCAGATGGGCAGCAGACAGAATCACAGCTATATTAATCATGAGGACATCTAGCTTTGCTGGTATGACCATTATTATCTGGATTGGGGTGGTGCCTAGTCATGGACCAGGCCTCATTGTGCCAAGTACTGTACATTATTTATTAAGTGTATTACGGTAGTGCATTGGCACCCCAGGCATGGACCAGGGCCCCATTGTGCTAGGTGCTCTACAGACGCTGAAGAGTGTCCCTGCCCCCAGAGGTTTACAATCTAAGCAGACACACATTCCTTCTGCCTTGCGATGAATATTTCTGGCTCTCATCCAACACCCTCCTTTCCTGTCTTATGCAGCCAGAGGTGGTTTTTTTGGGAGGCAATATAGTCTAGTGGATAAAGCCCTGGATGGGGACTCAGGAGCCCTGAGGTCTGCTTCTGTCACTGGCCTGTGGGGTGACCGTGGATATCTGCAGAGTATCTCATTGAGTTCTTGAAAGGCCCTACCAGGGGTGGGCATCCATGTGACCCAGCCTGAGATGGTGTCTTTAAGTAGGTCAGTCAGCAGGGCTGCGATGGTGGTGAAATGTGGCATGAACTGGTCATAGTAGTGGCTAGGCCTAGAAAGATCTGAACTTGTATGAATTTGTATGTCCATAAGGCATGGACTTCATCCATCAGTGGGTGGACTTCCTCTCCACTGACCGTGCATCCCAGGTAACAGGTTTCTTCTTTTCCTTTCGTGCAGTAAGTGGAGTTAGCTGTTAATCTGGCTTCCTTCAGTAATGGGGGAATGAAAGCTGTTTGTCTGGATGGAAATCCCAATCCTTGCTACAAAGGACGATGTTGTCCAAGTGTGCCACTGCACATTGATTATGCTGTTGGGAGTGATTGAGCCATCAAACGTTGAAAAGTAGCCAGTGCACCGTGTAACCCAAAGGGCATTGGCTTACAAAGAATTGGGCCCAGAGGTGTGGAAAAAGCCATCTTCTTCTGAGAGTCTGGTGATAAGAGGATCTGCGTGTATCCCTTCATCCCATCCAGAGTGGTGATGTACTGGGCTTCCCCCTGCCAGGCTAAGAATTCGTCCACCCACAGCATGAAGCAGACATCGAATTTTGGAACTGTATTCACCTTTCTGAAGTCCACGCAGAAACGCAGTGAGCCGTCTAGGCTTGGCCCCACACAACTGAACTCCTCCAGTCGCTTGGGGATTCCTCTGTACCCCAAGTTCTTATGGGCCGTCAACAGCCCCCCTCAGTTTGTTAGGGATTGGTTGGAGCCCTTCCTGTATTGCTTTTCCAAGTCCCGTAGTAAAGTGATGGTGGGCCGTGCACGTCTTCCCCAGACCGTCTGTCTGTGACTGGTCCGCGGCTGTGTGTAATGCTTTGACTTTCAGTAGGACACAGACCTCTCTCATCCACCAGGATGTGAAATTTGTTCCCTGGTCTGTCTGGATCTCTTTGGGGATCCTTATCCGTCTGAAGATCTTCAGCAGTTCGTTAGCAGTGCTGGTTGAGAGACTGGCTTTAACCAATGCCAACAGAAGCCCTTTAGCCTTTGGGCAATTGGTCATGGCCGTACTTTGGGGCAGCAACGCCAATGGTAGATTTCTTCATCTAGACCTACCCGGTCTAAAATAGCAGCCTTCACCTCTTTGTAGTCCTGGATCCTCGGCCTGCAGCCAGTGAGGAGTGGGGCCAGCTGGGGGAAGGGGGAGCCGGGGCCATTGAAAGAAGTTACCAAGAATGACTCCTGAGTCATTGTCAGTCATCATCATGGGAAACGTCTGGTGGGAGCAGTGTCCAGACACGCCATGGATGCATTCTGCTTGGCAGTGGGACCCCAGGAGCAGCAGGCGATGCCGGGCCCATTTGCCGCTGGCTCGACCACCATGGGGGTGACACCACCTGTTTGAGCGATTCTTCCTGCGTCTGACACATGCTTTCGAGTCAGCTCGTTCGCCACCATGGTGCTCTCATCAGCACAAAATAACGCAGGTTTTTTGTGTCTGGGAAGGTCCCTTTTCTTCAGGGACAGTTGCAATCCACCCTGCTTCTGGCATCACATTGTTGGCCGTGCTAGGAGCCATCTCTCTAGACATCCCAGCTGTCTCCTAACGGGTCTCCCTCTAGTCCATCAGTGTAACCTACAATGAATCATTGGCCCTTAAACTTCAGGGCATCTATTGTCTCCCTGCCAGTCTCTTAGAGGCAGCCTGGCCAGGGTTGATGTCCCTCTGCTATCCCCGTCTTACTATGGTCTCCCTCCTTTATAGCTGTGGCTGCAGGCCTCTGACAGGCAGCTGTGCTGGGGGGTGGACAGCTGGTCTCCTCTCCTCTCCCCATGCTCAATATGGGGCTTGGAAGCCCCACAATAAGGGCTGGGGGTGAGGCCACGCCGTAATGTGTATTGCGTTGCAGTCCCAGTGCCCTGGGAAGGGTACTCAACTCTGCCAGCCTCGTTTTGCTTGTCTGGGAGTTTCTGGCAGTGGCTTTTTCCTGAGTCAGCAACTCCGCGCCTGGCTGGGTCACAGTCACATGCCTACCTCCAGCCTGACGTAGTCTTGTGCAATGCTGGTTCTCTGCTGAGCCAGCCCTCCCAGGTGTGACCACACCTCCCCTCACTCTCCAACCAGCATAAGTAGCCAGGCGAAGCTAGGCAAGACATCAGGCGGAGACAGGTGAAGAATGTGTGACCCGGAGACACAGGCGGGCATGGGTACTGTATTGCTATCAGCTGTCTGCAGCTGTGGAGGTTTCTCTCCTCTTCTGCTACTGCTCTGCTGGGTCTTTGTGGCGAGGGATGCGTCACAGCGGGGGTTTTTCCTTTCCTCTTTTGCCAAGAGCGCGGTTGCAGGGATACGTGAGGCTGAGAAGCAGCTCCGAGACAGGGCAGGAATTTGCCGCGTGATGAGCGTGTTAGAAGGCGAGACAATGAGCTGATAGATAGAGATGTCAATGGTCGGCAAGTGAGCAGACCAGGGTCATTTTGATTTCCTATCAATGTGACAATTTAGTTCTAAGAAAGGGGGGATCCCTGCTCATTTATCAGCCCTTCATTTCTAAACCAGTCCCCCCTTGCTGTCATTTTAGATGCCTTTCTCTGACGGCCGTTTTCATTCCTTATGAGGTGACAAACAGGAAGCACAAGGTCACCACAGTGCGGAAGTTGCAGCGTCGTTGGTTACAACACACTCTGCAATACGCACAGGTTGAAACTTACGCTACTGGAAATTTTGAGGCCACTGAATGAATTCCGCTTGAAAGCAATGATGTACGTTACCGGCATGTGCTGGCCTCTATAAAGAAACCCATGCTGGGAATGGCAGGGCAGATTTACCGAGCAGGGTCAGCTGCTACAGGATGGGTTATCAGGCGTGTCCCCTCGGTTCCCTGACAGTGTTTTTTCTTTGCGTTTTCTGTTCAGAAGCGGGTGCGTTCAAGATCTGTGAAAAGCCAGCTGCCCAGACTAACGTCTACAAGTACCGGTAAGTGATTTCTGTCACCCGTCAGGGGCAGTTTCTGCAGCAATGGGCATGGGAGTTTAGCTTGGTGGCATCAAATCAGCCAATCACAAAGATTTCCCAGGAAACAGGACTGTGTTGTGCTAGGCACCGCACAGACACAGATCAAAAAGACAGTCCCTGCCCCATAGGTCTACAATCTGAGTAACACGTGGTGGTCCAAGACTGGTGATTCACGAGGAGCCAGGGTGGCTCTTGGAAAGGGCTGCGGATCATAGGCGCACTGTGAAATCCAGCCCCCATGTTTAATGCCCTGAAAATCCATGCCGGGGAAGTTGGTTGTTTGCCGTCCTGTGCTGTTCAGAAATGATCTCAGCTACCCCAGCTGGGCAGGAGCGGCCCGACAGCACACAGAGGGGGCGAGGGGAAAGGCAAGGCAGGTGCTGGCATTGACAGTGGCAGCGGGGCAACCGTGAGGGCAGACTCCAACTCAGAGGCAGGGTGGGTTGGGATTTGCAGTGGGACCGTGCACCTAACTCCCATCAGCTCCTCTGCAGTCAGTCAAACTCCAGGCAGAATCCGGGTGCGGGAGGGACTCTTAAGCCAAAGAGGGCTGGATCCCTGGGGCACTTAGACATCGCCCCTGGCTGGGCCGCCCAGCAGCTTCATGGTGTCTTGTGGCACTGCTGGGCCAGGGGACACAGAGAGGGCAGTGTGGAGAAAGGCTATGTCAGTTTAGTTTAAATCAGTGGGGAACCGGTGCAGGAGGGGGGGGGTTGGTGGGAGCTGTGCTGGGGGGATTGAGGGGCGGCAGGGCCTGGTGCTGGGGGTGGATCTAATTTGCGCCTGTTTCGGTCACACGTGGCTGACCTTGCAGCATTTGGGACGTCGCCCAGAAGTCTCTCTACCTGCGGAACAATCAGCTGGTCGCCGGCTATTTGCAAGGTCCCAATTCTGCTCTGGAAGGTGAGTGGCAACCACGCGGCTGTCCCTGCCCTGAATTACTGCCCAGGCGGGTGAGGGGTTGAGAGTCACCTGGCCCAGTCCTCTCCTGGGTGTCTCAGCGCAGTTTGCAGCCCTTCACCTCCCTCCCTGTGGACACGGCTGGAGCTCTGGGCTGTGCTCTGTGCTGGAACGCCAGCCCCCGGGACCTCGCTGAGGCAGAAGGCAGCTGCTTCTGCTGCGGCTCCTTCTGGGCGATCTGGCACGTGCGGGTCCGTTGTGCCCGTAGGCTACTTTCCCTGCTAAAGTGCTAAATAGAGCCAGGCTGGTTTTATTCCCCCAGCCCCTTTGCCATGCTGGGCGTCAGACTGCCAGCTGGACTCCCGGGGCGTTCTGCCAGGGTGGCATTGAGTCATGCCCCTTGGGGCCTTCTGTGGGTGCGGCTCACTCCAGGCCCTGCCTCAGTGCTTGGTGGGCAAAGCTGTCCTAGGATTTACTCCCTGCTTTCTCCCTGCAGAGAAGATTTCCTGGGTACCCAACCGCTCCTTCGAGCGAGAGAAGTTCCCTATCATCCTGGGCATCCAGGATGGGCGCCGCAGCCTGGCCTGTGGGATGGGTGACCAGCCCGCGCTGCAGCTGGAGGTGAGTGGGGCTAGCCAGGCCAGGGACCCCCCCGCTCAGATCTACACCAATCTCCCCCCTCCCCGCCAGAGCTCTGCCCCCTGGTTTCAGCGCAGGCTGGCGGGGGTCCTCACCCCACCCTGTTCTGTTGGGTGACCTCCCTGCCCACCACTACTCCCCACTCTGGAAAAACCAGCCCTGGCCTTGGATCAGCCCCTGGGTCGTGGGATTCTGCATCCCTAATCAGCCTCTCCCCTCCCATGCAGGACGTGAACATCACAGAGCTGTCCCGGGGTGGCGAGGAAGCTGCCCGCTTTACCTTCTTTCGCTCCTACAAGGATGGCATGTGGCGTTTTGAGTCAGCCACCAACCCGGGCTGGCTGCTCTGCACCTCGGCCCAGTCCAATGAGCCCCTTGGCCTCACCCGGGGTCCGGACGCCACCCACATCGTCGACTTTTATTTCCAGCTGTGCTGATCCCCGCCGCTGGGGGGAAGGGGCCCCAGCCACTCGGGGTCCCTCATGGCCCCTGGCTCCCTGGCAGCGTGGGAGATCAGCTGGGTGGAGAAGGGCTGCAGCTAGCCCTGGGACACACGACCTCTCCCGACTCAGCCGCAACCAGCCAGGGCACTGGGGGTGGTGCAAAGAAACCAAGCCATGGCCCTAGGATTGCTGGGTCCCAGCAGCAGGGCAAAGGGGGCAGCGATGGTGGGGGCCCACCTCCAGAGCTGCAGTATCTAGGATGGCTGGGGACCCCAAGCCCCCCTGTGGGGCTTTTCCAAAGGGGCCTGTGGGTGGTGAGAGGCACGACGGCCCCACGGTCAGGCACTGGCTTGGGGCTTGGGAAACCCGGCTTCAAGTCCCTGGTCTGCCCAACTCCTGGGTGACCTTGGGCAAATCACTGAGCTGCTCTGTACCTCAGTTTCCCCATCTGTATCATAGGGATAACAGCCCAGCCTGGCCCCACGGGGCATGTGAGGGTAAACCCATGAGTCTGGGAGCTGCCCACGTGCTCCAGTGGCAGGGGCCGGATCCAATTGCGTGTGGGTGTCTCGCTGCCATGGGGCTCCATGGAAAGTCCAGCCGCAGCGCTCCGCATCCGCTGTGCCCAGCAGAGCCATTCCGCCCGGGCTCAGTGTCTCCCGGGGGTTCTGGACTGCACAGTTACCAAAGGGCC
This sequence comes from Mesoclemmys tuberculata, assembly GCA_007922155.1. Classification (NCBI taxonomy): domain Eukaryota; kingdom Metazoa; phylum Chordata; order Testudines; family Chelidae; genus Mesoclemmys; species Mesoclemmys tuberculata. The sequence goes on along the minus strand of ML675633.1, from coordinate 3,383,556 downwards.
AGGGGCTCCATTCGGGGCTCCAGGCACGCCCCCTCCCTGTGTGAATAGAGACCTCTCCCCTTTGATCCCCCCATCTCCAGCCTGTCTTTGAATAAACTTGGAAAGCAACTAAGCAACGTTGTCTTGTTGAGATGCAGCTGTCCCCTCCTGGGCCGACTCCTCCATCCCAGGCCCTGGGCTGGGCCACGCTGGTGCTGTAACGCCAGCTCCACACTCCCCAGATCCTGGGGCTGCAAAGTCCCGCTCTCCCCAGCCTGTTCCCCATGTCCTCCAGTCCAGGGAACAGAGGATCCTCAGCTGGATCCATTCCCGGCTCAGCCACGCACTTGCTGGGTGACTTGGCCACATTGCTGCCCTGCGTCGTGCCTCAGTTTCCCCAGTAGCCACATGAGGATAGTGCTGCATGTCTCTGGTGTCACTGGCCGCTACTCCTTTGGAGACAAGGGGGCCGTGCCAGCCACAGCTTCCACCCACATGGTGCTCAGGCCACGGAGCCAGCTTCCCCACCCCCAAGTGGCTCGCACCTGTGGAGAAGAGCTGGCATGTTCCACCTCTCATCACCTGCTGGGCCCACGTGGGAGACTCCCTCTGCGGGGAGAAGTGTCCTGTGCCCTCTACCCTCCCATCTGCACGGGTGCTAGTGTGTGTGTGGGGGGAGACAGAGGAGCTGCCCCAGGGAATAGGACTGGCCAGGTACCGAAACCAAGGGAAGGGTTTTATACAATGCACCTTCAGCCTGCGGAACTGACTGCCACATGATGGCCCAGAGGCTTAGCGAGGTTCCACCAAGGATCCCAAGGGAGAACATCCAGTGTCCCAGGCCCTGGGACTGAGCTGCTCCAGGGACCCGTGTCCATCCAGGAGAGGGGACAAAGCAGCAGCTGGGATCAGAGCCCCTGGGCCAGATGGGGTCGGGGGGGAACCAGCTGACGGGGCCAGGTGGTTCCAGAATGTCCCACTAGGCGAGGCTCTGGCCCGTTGCGCGGGAGTAGTTGGGACTGGCTCTGTGGCAGCCAGGACCCTGGGCGAGGCAGGCACAGCTGGAGTCCCGTGCCCAGGGTGGGTGTCTCCATTTGAGGACGGGTGCTGCTCAATTGGAGCGGGGGTGGAGAAGAGCCAGGAAGGTGATTTCAGGGTTAAAAAACCCAGAGTGTGAGGGACCCAGTGCGCCTCTCTCTGGGGTGTTTGCCTGCAGGTGGGGGGGGGGGGCGGTGGGGGGGGCAGCTGTGAGTCGGCGCCCTTCAGGGATGAAGGCCTGGCTCCTCTGCTGCAGGGCGGGCACCGCCTGGGCTGCGGCCTGGCACAGACACTAGCTGCTGCCGATAAAACCAGCCAGACCACATTGCAGGCAGGTGACTGGGGCAAGAGAGGACACGTGTGGGCAAGGAGCGGGCGAGGCCCGGATACAGGGCTCCTGCCAACCTGCCCCAGGCAGCCCCCAGGCATCAGTGGGAGCCCTAGGCATGTGAACACGGGGGCGGGTCTCTCAGCAAGCACCCCCGGTGAGCCGTGGGTGGCACCCCCGCACAAACAGCTGCCTCACATCGGCCCTGGGGTACAGGGCCCTTCCCACGGGAAACACACGTCTGTCTCTCCTCCAACACCCCCCCAGCAACCCCCACCCTCCTCCCCCATCCATGGGGAAACCAAACCCCAGACGTTTTTCTTTGCATTGGGAAAAGCAGTGCTTGCACCCTGGGGCTGTGAACAAAACGCCAACAGTCTAGGGGAAAATCAGTCGTCTTTCCCCGCTCGCTCTGCCCAGGACCCAGGCCCCTGTGTGAGCCATCCCCAGGAGCTGTGCAAACAATCCACTGTGGACTCATTGGGTAAGCGAGATAGCGGGAGAGAGACATTTTTCCTTTACTGTTACGATAATGGTACAGTCCTGTTCAGTGCGGCATAAATGGACTCAGGCTTGTTAGTTTCTTGCAGTGAGCTCTTCCCTGAAACGTGTCCTATTGAACCTAAAAATATCTTGATGGATTCTCTGTGTGTGAGTGAGGAATGTATGCGCAGGGCATAAAGAGACACCGACCTAAACCGCTCTAACAACACAAAGGGGAGTAAAGACACCAACTGCCACCCTAACCCTGAAGGCCGAAAAATACCTATCAAGGACCCTAAAGCGCAAATAAACAACCCTAAAGTACAGAAGGATCCACCCTGAGAACAAACGAAGTACAGAAATAAGAGAATAGTCAGGCTTTCAATTAGCTGGTGATCAGCAACTACACTGAACCCAGGGGCAGCTTGACACAGCAAGGCCCAGAGACTTACATGAGAGCCAGCAAGTATAAAAGATGGGTGAAAACATGGAAACTTTGGGTCGCATTCAGTGTCACCTTGGCGCGTCAGACTCGCGACAGTCAGAGGCCCAGCTCTCTCCTTGTGCCAAGCCCAGTTGGCCCCTAGGCTGGCTCAAGCAATGCATAAAAGGGCTGGTCATTACATCACACCAGCCTGCAGAACTTTATGAACGTGTGTGTGAATGTGATGGCTTTTTGCTATTCTCACATGGCCAATAAACGCGGCGTGGTGCCGTGTCCCCCTGCATGAGATCCTGCTTGTCTTTTCTTTTACAAGTGTAACACCCGGAAGTATTCCCCGGGCCCCTAGGCTCTAGCGCTGCGTTTGGGGAGACTCAGGCTGCAGTGCCTGGCACTTGGGCTTTGTTTGGGGACGGGAGGAGGAAGCTGGTTCACGCACAGCACCCCGATCCCACCACTCTGGCACCACACCAGCCTCCTCCAGCCCTCTTGGGCATTTCCCTTTATTCCACCCGCTGACGTGGCAGCAGCAAGATTTCAACATCCCCCAGCTTCCACAGTTGCCTCCTCCAACACAAGTGTGCCGTACCTTCCCAGAGCCAGCCACACAAGCAGGGACCCTCTCCCACCCCCACCCAGGGCTTCATACAGGAATTCCCAGCACCGCATTCCAGGAATGGGGCCCTGATTTTGGCCGGGGTCTGGGCGGCACCTGGCACGACGGGGCCCTGATCTCGGGCGGAGTCTGGGCGGCGCCCGGCCCAACAGGAGTCCCGCTGTCCATTCTCACCTGAGGATTCCTGCCTCAGGGTTCTTCACACTGAACCAGCCTGTCACTCAGTTCACACTTTCCCATCCTACCATCCAGGCTGGGTGTTGCCCCTTCCTGGAATGTGCCATGTGTCAGCAGGATTTGCATGTTACATCAGCACCATCCTCTCCCTGACCCATTATCCCAGGTGTAACCAGAATTCCCTGCGTGGCAGAGCCCCATAAGTAGCTGCAGGAGCTGCAGGGTGGGTGCAGTGCAACGGTCGTGTGAGAGCTCGCAGGATCTTGTGGACTGCAGGTACCGCTCTCCCCAGCTAGGCTCTCAGCTCGCTGCCTTGGCACCCGGTGTATTCTCTGGTTCCTCTTCTGTCTGGGAGGGGGCTGATGGGGCTTGGCTTTTTCTAAGGGGGGAACAGAGAGGGGCAGGGATCTAGAGCCCCCTGGGTGGGCACCGGTCCTGGGACAGGATTGATCAGCGGCAGGGTGAAGAGAGCCTTGCGCAGCCGTCATGGCTGAGAAGTTACTGGTGCAAACTCCTTCACCACCACCGGCAGGTCTCCTCTCGGGTTGGATCCTCAGCTGCCATAAAGCAGCAGAGGTCCACTAGCTCCCACGGGCTCCGGGGCTGGCCCTCATGGGTTGAAAGAATGCCTCTGGGGAGGGTGAGCTGCCACCATCCCGCTTGGGGTGAGGGGCGGTTACTCTGAAACCTAGTGATGGCCACGGGCATGTCACCGTCGCAGACTAATGTCGCCGCTGTTGCTTGTACAGCTGTCATGGGACCACGGGCACATCTGGGCACCATGGGACGCTCCCCACTGGCCCAATCTGAATCCTGGCTCCCGGGTTAGACACAAACTGATGTTTCCCGGCTCAAAACCCAGTCAGGCCTCTGTGGTAGGCAGGAATCTGGCACATTCCTGAGTGATGGCAGGTGCTGGCCTCTGCCTTCCCCAGACCTAGACATATCCGGAGCCCCTGGGTTGGAGGACACCCCTCGGGTGAGTCCCAGCTCCCCAGCGCACGGGGGAGCGGGGCTCAAGCTGTATGTTGCAGGCTGGCCGTGTACAGGATCCCTGCCTCGCCAGGCCCCGGAGGTGTGGGCGGGCGGCTACGGGCGCAGCTCGTGAGTCGTGTCTCCACCCACGCGTTCTGGGAGAACCTGTCTCACAAGTGATGTAAGATGGGTCCTGCCCCATCTGGCTTGGCTCTGGAGCCTTCTGACCTGGGCAAAAGCCAACAAGAGATGGTGCCGGTGGGCCCCACCGCCGGGCCGGGCTGGCAATCAGCTGTGGCTCCATTGGCATCAGTGGGGCAAATCCTGGGCTGCTACCAACCAGTGTTTCTCCACTGCTGCGTGGGGAGCCTGGAGCTGGGATAGCAGAGGGCTGTGGTCCTGCTAGGCCCACGAGTCAAACATGGGGAGGTGATGCCATGGGGCAGGGTCAGCCCGTCAGCTTCCCGGCTGCCACTGGCCCCCCCGCAGTGGGATCTGGCTCTGAGACCCCCACTCTGTGCATGGGGGAGCAGGGGGCTACGGCAGGGGGTGACTGAGACCCAGCAGCAGCTGAGCCCTGTGCCAGGGGGCCCCTTAACTGACCCCACCTTTCCTGTGCAGCTGGAGAGTGCAGCCGACACCCTGGGCTCCGGGCTGGAATCAGGGGTTGTGCCAATGATGGAGTTGGTCGTGGACCCCGAAATGGAGAAGCTGTTCAGCGATTTCTTGGATGAAGGTAGCGGCTGGCGGGGGTCGGGGTGGCTGCACCCGGGGAGGACCCTGTGAACGCCACATAGTAACTCGCCTGCCGTGCCCCCCATGCCCATCACAGCCCAGTGCCCATCTGGGGAGGGGCAGGCTGGCCTCCCTCCAAGTCCCTGCTGAGCAAATGACTCGACAGCGTCCCAGTCGCTGCTAGAGACGCCGACCGAGATTGGGGCCCAGCTCCCAGCGCAGCTCCTGGACCAGCACAGAGCTGTGCCCGTCGACCCCGGTCCAGCGGGGGCGAGCAATGCTCAGGAACGACCCCCACAGCCTCCCTGCAGGGCGGGGACCATGAGGGGGGCCCCAACTTTGGTGGGGGACTGGGGTCCCTACATGGGGAGGTGGGCAGGGCGGTCCTAATGGCGCAGTGGCAGGGAGGGGGACCCCGCTCTCAGTGGTGTGGGGATGGAGACCCCAAACATGGGGGTGCAGGAGGGGTCCTCTGGCGGCAGGGGTGCAGAGGCAGGGAGGGGGATCTGCAGGCGAGGGGTGCAGGGAGGGAGAGTCCCACGTTAGCAGCAGCTTCAGCAGAACCTGGGCCATGGACTTGTTTGTTTCTTTCCCAGGTGCCAGCCATGAAGCACATATCATTCCTGCGCACAGGCCAGGCAAGCAACCCTACCACTATCAGATCCGCGACACCGAACACAAGGCCTTCTATCTGCGCGACAACAGCCTGGTGGCCGCCAACTTGCAGAGCGACAATGCCAGCCAGGAAGGTGGGTGGCCCCCTGGGTCCCAGCTGGGGTTTCCCCCTCGAGCCGCGCCTAGTTGGGGTGAGCCCCCCGATTCTTGGTGCCCCCTGAGCATCTGGCTCTGGGTTCCTTGGATCTTTTGTCCTCCAGCTGCTGCGGGACGCCAGGTTGGGCTCTGCTCCCCAGACAATGCACCTGGGAGTTCTCAGGCAGCGATGCCCACCCCTAGGGGAGTGTCACTTTGCTGGGATGGATTGAACCGTGTCCACTTCAGCCACTGCAGGGCCTCATGGGGGCTGTAGTTCACGGTGCCTCGTTCTCCTCTCTACTCCCTGGGCTGGGCGCCCCAGCTGGACTACGATGCCCAGGATGCCCTGCCACATGAGGCCCATGTTTCTGCCACGGTGCATCCTGGGAGATGTAGTCCAGCTGGGGAGCCTGGCCCATGGAAGCCAATGGGGCCAGGGGGCACCCGAACTACAGCCCTTGCGGGAGCTCTGACTCGCTCAACACACCGAACTCTCTCGATCCGGGTTAGTCTGGTCCGAAATGGACCATTTCACATTGGTTTCCCCACCGGGGAAACGGACGCACGCCCAGAAGGACACAGGGTGCCCTTGGCACCGGGGACCCCATCGCTGGCAGTGGGGGGAGGGACTGGGAGCAGGGGCCCCGGCTGTGCTCTGACTGCATTTCCCCCACCTGCTCTCCCCATGCAGAGAAGGTCAGCGTGGTCCCCAACAGGGTGCTTGAACGCAAGAGATGTCCCCTGATCCTGGGCATCAAAGGCGGGAGTCAGGGCCTGTCGTGCGGAACAGCCGAGCAGCCCAAGCTGCAGCTGGAGGTGAGTGTCGTGCCTGGGCCCCCCTGCCGGCCCCTCCCTGAACCTCAGCTGCTGGGTTCTCCAAGCCCTGCTCAGACCCGTAGGCCCTGTTGGCTAGCACCTGGAACCCCCCCACCCCAGGAGTCATGGGAGTGTCCCGCACTTGCAGCATTCATGGCAGAAAAGCTTCATCTCCAGCCTTTCTGGCCATGCTGAACGGGACGGGAGTGAAGCCCACGCCTGAGTCTGCTGAGAGCCTGAACCCACAGGTCTGGGCCCAGCCCCAGCCGGGTGACACCCAGCAGGCCCCAGTCCCCTGCCCTAGTCCAAACAGACAGTCCCGCCAGAGCCCAGGTCAGCCCCACAGCCCCACGCGAGCTTTCCCGCAGCGGCGCCGGTTCGAACCTCCTCTTGCCCCCCCCAGGACATGCAGATCCTCGACCTCTTCCACATGGACGAGGAGGCCAAGCGCTTCACCTTCTTCAAGACCTACAACGGGAGCACCCACTGCTTCGAGGCGGCTGCCTACCCCGGCTGGTTCCTCTGCACCTTGCCCCAGGCCAACGAGCCCATCAGCCTCACCACTCAGCTGGGGGAAACCACCATCACCGACTTCTATTTCCAGCGCAAATAGCCCCCCGAGGCGGGTGTGCCAGGAGCCAAGCCAGGGCGGCCAGACACCAGCCCTATTCCCAGGGCCCGGCCTGCCCTCTTGGCCTCTAGCCATGGGGGGTGGGGGTTAAGTCACACCTGGAGTGACTGGGGCTCAAGGGAGGACTTATTTCAACTTTCCAAAGCTTCCCTGAGGCTGGCAGCCAGCAGCATACTGAGGATTGGGTTGGCACAGCTACGGCGCTGGGGGATGTGTGGTTTTTTCAGACCCCTACCTGACATGGCTGGGGTGACCTATGTTTTAAGTGCAGACCAGCCTCGGTTTCCCAGTCTGGCTAGAACTGGCAGCTCCGTGGAGCAGAGTCTGCAGCTGGAATACATGCAACGGGACTGAGCTGCTGTCTCCCAGCCCCAGGTGTTTCCTGGCTTTAAAGTATTGCCTGTGGGAGAACCAAGCGGCTGATTTGTAATGCAGCCCACCAACTCAGCCACATCTCAGCTCTCACAGGACCCCTTCCCCCCGTCCTGCTGGAGGGATTGATGGATGCACCGGGGAAGAAATCTTGCGTTTTAACCTCAGCCCTGTTCAAGCTGACGGACGTGTAACTGGACTGGCTGGTGGAAGATCTAAGCCCAGTGCCCTCTGGGTACCACAGCTGCCCACGCAGAAAGCAGAGAAGGAGGGTAACATCACAGGATCGGAGAGCTGTGGGAACCTCGAGAGGTCATCTCCTCCTTCCCCTCCCGCCCCCCCCCAGCACTGAGGCAGGATCAAGGTGATCAGGACTGTCCCTGACAGGCCTCCAACCCTTTCTTAAAACCGCCCTCGTGCTGGGGATCCCACAGTCTCACATGACCTGCTCCGGCACAAACCCGCCATGGCACTAGGACGCGTGGCTCATGGGCGGCTGATTTCAGATTCAGCCTTTGGATAAAGTTCGCCCCAGGGGTTACCCTCGGTGATCATCCCCCCCTCCGGCGTGATTCCAGCGCCACACGCTAAAGCTAGACACATGGCCTCAGGCACCGTATTCAGGGGCCAAGAGGGTGGGTGGCAGGGCCTGGCTCTCTCCTGGAAGAGTTGGAGTGTTTCAGGTGCATTTCAGTCTCTCTGGCTTTGGAACCGTCTCCCGGCCCCAGCTCCCGGGTCTGGCTTTTCCTTTCTCTCTGTAAAGTCTATTGCGGTAAATAAAATGTCTCCTCGCTGCTCAGCCCACCAGAGCCCACGAGCTTCGCTGGGCGGGATGAATACAGAGGGGGGGAAGCCTGAGAATTAGTTGGGGGAAGGAGAGCGACAGGCAGCGAGTTGGAGGAGGGGGATCCAGGATGGGCAGGGGAACCATGGAGATTCAGGAAGCAGAGGATGAACGGGAGATAAATGGATGCGGGGGACTGGGGATGCAGGAGGTAACAGTGGGGGGCAATGTCGGGGGGATCGGGGCTGGAATGACTGGATCTCCCAGCACCACTTATACAGTTACACGATCCCAGCTCCCAGCTATCCCCAGGCTTCTCTCCACGGTGGGCAGACATGGGGCTGAGAGAAGGGGCAGAGGGCACTTCTGGGGTGAAGGCAGCTCCTGGCCAAAGGAGCCACTCGCTGCTGCCCTGCCAGATGCCCCTAACACCCCTGGCCTTGCACTTCCTGGGGCACCTCCCCACGGCTGTCCATCCTCCAGCACGCGCCAGCTGGGCAGAAGGCGGCGGAGGGGGGGCAGGCAGTCACTGGGAGGCACCAGGCTTTGTGACCTAGCTGTGGCATTGGCAGGAAACGGGGATCATTCCCCAGGGCCTTGCTGGGGCCGGATGTTTTCCCACGTCTGCAAACCCCACCGGCTCTGGGGCCTGATCAAGGGACCTGTTCAAGCATCACCTGTTCCCCTTAGCCCCAGGCTCCACCTCCTCAAGCTTGGAATTCCTGGGCACTCAGACACGTTTCCCTCACTCAGGGGTCTCTGCCGCTTAACTCTTGAGGCCAAGGAATATCTGCCCTGTTCGTTGGTGCCCACCTAGGCTTCTGGGCAGTGTCCGTTTTTCCCTAGGTTTGCTGGCTACATCCCTGCATCAGGATCTTCCCGCCCTCTCCCTGCTGGCCGGAAGGAGCAAATCCCTTGGGAGCGCAAGGGTCCTACCACACGCCTACTCGGCCTGTTGCTTTGATGGCAGGGCGGGGTCACTTTATCACTTATTTGGACCACCGCATGGCAAGCCCTGCCCATGGCTCTGGGATCGGATATCCCAGCGCTCAGGACTTGGCACAACATTCATTCCATAATGACAGAAAGGCTTTAATTACTGCACTTCTTAGCCCCCAAGCCAGAAGTCCAGTATATAGTAGCTGCAAACGCACTTTTCCTCCCCAGTGCAGGTGGCTTCAATTCTTGCTCGCTTCTCCAAGAGCCTGGAGCCATAGTCTGCGAAGAAAGTTGGGCGAGGTGACAGTTCTGTGTCTGGAATGATTTCTCGGGCGTGAAGCGCCCTTGCTCCTGGGAACGGGATGGCTTCCCTCTTTCAACTCTTCAGTTCAGTGTTTTCAAAACAGTTTAGGTAATTACAGGGAAGAACAAAGGAAATGCGACAACAGGGGAAAACCCCGCGTTTTCGCTCAGTTCAAAAGCTGTTAGCCACCTGGATTTCGTTTAGTCCACAATCCAGCCCTTGTTTGTCACAAAGTCCCCCTCTTTCCTAACAAAAGGGGGCTGGCATTTGCTGAGATGCAAGTTGAGTAACACCTGAGGTGGTGCCCATCGGAAGAAAGGATCATAAGGTACCCTTGAAAAATACGGAGCTACTGAGGTATAGATGAGTAAAACTACAGAAGATAATTTCATTAGCGAGACAGGTCAGTCAAGTGGGGCCGTTAATCATAGGAATGGCGGTTACCCTGGTGAAATACCAGCCATGCTTAAAGAAGAAACACAGCTCATGGGTGATGCAATAAGAAGCAGTCACTTCTTTTTTGAAAGGATTTCCAGCCACCCCCGTACTTTTGCAATACGCATCTTCTTAGCAATATTTGGTTGCTTGATTTTATGAGCAGGCCTGGCCTAGCTTGAATGTCATCGTCTGCTCTCTGGGCTTGGCATTTTCCAGACACCAGATCCCTCAAGGGTAGCAAGTGCCTTCCCTGCAGCAGGCACACGAGGGCCCTGGGGCCAGGACGCCTTCGGCCTGTGATGGCTGGGGCACGCTCTGCTTTGGTGAACTTAGCAACGGTGTGATTTTGCATCCCTTTGCCAGCGGTCAGGGACATTCATCCTGCCAGACCCACCCCCGCGGTGGGGCAACAGCAGGAGGTGAGGCCGGGCGGCTGCTGGCCCTTTAACGGCCCTGCCCCTTTGTGGGATGGAGCCCATCTCTTCTGGAAGCTCCATGGGGCAGGGCCCAGCCCTCTGTGCTGCGCCTGCAGTGACCCAGGCTGCCTCTGCGAGAGGCGGGTGTGTGCCCGGGGCTGGAGATGCCCAGCCAGGAGGCCCACGGAGCTGCCGCATTTGCTCTGGCGCTCTGTTTGCGGCTTCTGTTTCCGAAACTTGGGGGCTCGGCTGTCCCCTTTTCCCCGTGGGCTTGTGCCAATGTGACGCCGGCACCATGCCGGTGGGCCTTCCTGCCGGCCCCCCCGGCTGCCTTTCCAACACACAGCGCCAGCCCTGTGCAGGGGGGAGGGGCGAATGGAGACGGGCATCCCCCTTCCCTAAACCGCAGCGAGAAAACGCACCGCGCCTCCTGCCCAGAATCTGCCCCAGCAGAAGGAAAAGCGGCAGCTGCCTGGCCTGGTGCCATGGCTGCGTCCAGGCAGCACATTCCTGAGTGCCAGCGCAGAGCCTGCTGCCCCATCCGGCCCCCCCGCTTTGACAGAGCAGCAGTTTGTTGGCAGGGAGCTGGGCTCGTCCGGAACATGGGGATGAAAGCTTACCCCGGTTTGATTTCCCACCCCCGGTTTCCTCCCCCCAAACCCTGACACCCCCGCAGCTCCCACCCCCTTGCTGCACCATCCCCCTGCACGCCATGCCAGCACCCCCAGCATCCTACCTGATCTCGCACTCCACGCTACAGGAGAGCCTGGCGTTGGATGGGCTCTTGTGGGCCATTCCACTCTGTAGCATGGAGGGGGGAGACGCAAAGACGCCTTGTCTCCCTGGAGTCTGGCTGGCTGGGGCATCCAGCCACAGGCACGGTGCCAGCCTGCAGGGGCCCTGGGCTTTAGACAGCACCACACACTCCCGGGGCATTGAAATTCAAGTACTGGCTGAGAATAAATCCGCTAAGCAAATTACAGCGTTGGTCTTATTTGGGACCTAACAGGGAGCCTGGGAAGAGGGCTGGGGGTGGGGCAGGGCCAGCTAATTAAACACAGACCATAATTGGAGCCTAATTAGTGTCCCTGGTTTGCATATCCTGGGCTATGAATGATTATGGGCAATTTCACAAATCCTTGGTAGTGGACAGTCAGCCTGGGCGCTGGGAGATCCGCCCCAGCGGGAGCTGGGCAGCAATCTCGGCAGAGGCAGATACTCCATTCCTGCCGCCCAGAGCCCTAACTCCCTTGGGGCATCTGCGAAGTGGCAGCCGGGCCAGATTTGAGCAGGTGTGCAACCCCAGGTATTGGGTCTGTCGCCATCTGCGTGGGGGTGGACGGGGCAACTTACTGTGATGCTTCAGTCCTTGTGCAACCCCCCTTCTTTTTCTGGGCTACTTGGGAGGAGGTAATGCTCAGCGGTGTGCAGTACTGATGTAGCAGAGGGATGATGTAGGATAGGTGGGAACCCTCCATCCACCCCTCTGCTGCAGTCTTTACTCCTAGAGAGATTTCAAACTGGCCGTGCCTCCACCTGGCCAGCCCCTGCACACGCTCAGTAGCTGGCCTTGGACTAAAGCTAGTCTAATAATAATCTGAGCCATGAGTCTAACGCAGAAATACCAATTACGCAAACTCTACATCCCCTCTACTTAAATGCGAGTGAACACACCTCTGCTTAACAAACCCAGGAAAAGTGGTATAACAGACGGAAATGGCACATCACGACTATTTTAACCCCCCGGGCCAGTTGAAGAAATCAATTCATAAATGTGTACACGGTAATAAATGAAACTTGTCTCATGGGCAGTTACACTGTCCTATTTACCCCCCTCCGGCGTGTCCCCCCCAGAGCTCAGAGCCCTGGCCCCTTGCTGGCGGGGGCGTGGGTGAAGCTCTGGAGAAGGAGCCAGCTCTTCGGGGTATCAGCTCAGCCAAGGTATCAAGCTGGAGATTTGGAGCTGGCCCAGCCACACGTCAGCGATCCTGGCCCTGGCTCCCAGAGACTCTCTCTGCCTCTTCTCCGGCCCCCTCTGCTGTGCTCCGTCCTATGCAAGCCCTGCCCCAAACACAAAGGGGGGAGACACTCACTGCAGACCCACCTCGCTCAGCGCCAGGCTTGGTCCCTGGCCTGGCTTGGGCGATGCCACCAACCTCCCATGCTCCCTGCTCGATCAAAACTCCATTAGCAGCTTCCAGCCTTGGCCACGCTGCACCCCAACAAACTGGAGCACCCACGCTCTCCTACCACTCCCTGGGAGAGGAAAAGCCTCACTCCTTTTTCCCCAAGGCATCGTGGGAGTTGTAGTCTCCCAGGATCTCCCCAGCTGTGAAACTCCCAGTTAAATTCCCAGCCCTTGAAGCACAAAGTGCCTGCACCCATGTGCTTGCTCGTGCTGCCATCTACAGGCCAGTGCCCAGCACTGCGCCCAACCAGCCAGGCCTTGGGGTTGCGGCTGCCCTGACCCTCCCAGAACTGGGACCCTAAGGGCCTCCCACCTATGTGGTGTCTCTGCCCATCAGGGCTAGCTGTGCCCTGGCCCAGCTTGCTGTGTCCGCCTGGCGGGGCTGCTGCACTAGGGGGGAAACCCAAAAGGACGGCAGCCCGCCACGGGGAGGGCACTGGGGGATCTGGGTTCAGGGGGGAAGGGCCCCTGGGGACAGCTGTGTAGGTGGAGCAGTGGGTGTCATGACACCAGGCAGGGCGAGGGCTGATCCCACCGCCCGGGAATCAGGTGCTCTGCAAGTGCCAGTCACCTTGGCCTCAGCCCCTGTCCTCTGCCTTCTGCATGACCAGGACCTGGGCTCGCTCCTCGCCCCTGGGGGGAGCATGAATAGGGCCAGCAGCAGCGCCTGCCTGGGGCAGAAGAGCACAATACTTTCCTGGGGGGGCAGTGTGGTATTGCCTGCGGGGGGAAACTGAGGCACGGGGTGGGGCAGGGACTGGTAAGAGGCCAAGCTGGGACAGGGACCCAGTTGGTTACGAATGACCAGGGTCCCAGCCATGGGGACATAGGAGTGGCCGAGGGGGGGCTCTGGCCCAAGTCACCATGTGCCCGGTCCTGGGCAGATGTGCTCATCTCAGCCAGGGACACGAGGGGCCCCAGGACCAGCCGCAGGTGAGACCCAGAGGCTGGGGGGTGCGGTGGGGACAGGGCCCTGAGTCCCATCTGGGCTCCGTCCCAGCCTGTGCTGTGTGTGGTATAGAGCAGCCTGGGGGGCTCTAACCTACACCCCTCCCCACCCCTACAATGCTCCCTGCGCGGGGCTGGGAGGGGAGAGGCGAGGGCAGCTCTAAGGCCCGACCCACGCCGGGATCCGCAGCGGATCGTGTCTTCTTCCCTCCTCAGCCAGATGCTTAGGGATCAGGCACAAAGAACCGGCACAGAAGAGGATCGGGCCCACAGTGCAGGGGAAGATTGGGTCCACAGAGCTAGGGCAATGAAGGATCGGGCCCAAAGAACCGAGGCAGGAGAGGATCGGGCCTCCAGAGGCAGGACAAGGGAGGATCAGGCCAGTGGTGCTGAGATAGAGAAGGATCGGGCCCACAAAGCCGAGGGAGGATCAGGCCCACAGACCCAGGAGGGAGGATCGGGTCCACGGAGCCGGGGGGGAGGATCTGGTCCACGGAGCTGGGGGGGGGCCGGGGGGGACCGGCCCCAGGGGGGTGGCGGGGAGGATCGGGCCCACTGAGGCGGGGGGAGGAGGATCGGGTCCACGGAGCCGGGGGGGCCGGAGAGGATCGGGCCCATGGGGGTGGCGAGGAGGATCGGGTCCACGGAGCCGGGGGGGCGGAGAGGATCGGGCCCATGGGGGTGGCGGGGAGGATCGGGCCCATGGGGCGGTGGGGGGGCGGGAGGATCGGGCCACGGAGCCGGCCGGGGTGGATCGGGCCCAGACACGCCCATCCCCAGCCAGGCGCAGCTCGGGGGAGCCGCTGGCCCAGCCGGGCGGCCCCGTTCTGGGGAGCCGCCTCGGGACTGGCCGCCCGCCCCAGCAGCTCTTCCCGTGCGCAGGGAGGGGCCGCGCCGGGGCCGGGCCGGGCCGTCGGATCTCCCAGGCTCCAGCGCAGCTCCGGGCCCCAGCGGGGACTTAAGGTCAGTCGCGGCTCCGCGTCCCGCCAGGACCCGGCACCGAGCCGTCCGGCAGCGCCCGGCTCCTCCTCGCCCAGCGCCGAGCTCTTCCGCTCCACGAGGCGGGGCCGGAGCCGATCCCCCCGCGCCCCTGGGGCAGGGCGGCCCCGCGCCCCTGCGGGAGGGTGGCCCCGAGGCCCCCTGCTCTCGGAGCGGAGCCATGGGCCTGCCGGGGCGGGGGAGGCAGCGCCGAGCGGCTCCGGGCCTGTGCAGCTGCGCCGAGCCCCGCCGCCAGACGGGTAAGGAGGGAGCCGCGCGGAGGGGACGGGGCAGGCTGGCCCTGGTGCAGAGGGATTGTGGGAGGACCTGCCAGCCCGCTCCGAGGGCCCTGACACCAGCCGAGCCCCTCCAGCTCCTTAGGGGGCTTCCCGCAGCACCGACCCCTGCTGGCACTTTCCCCAGGCGATGGAGGGTGGCAACGCAGCCAGGCTCCCTGTGCCAGGCAGAGCTGTCCTGGGGGGCTGAGACCGGCTGGCTAGCGCGGGGGTGTGTGTGACCCAGTGCCTGTCAGCAGGGTATCTGGCACCTGCTGAGAATTTAAATCTAGAAAGAACACAAAACCCTGCCCCGTCCCCCTCCCGCCCCCCCGCAGGGGCTGTGCGGCGGGCGGGTGGGTGGGTGCAGGGTGCGTCTGTGGGGCTGGGTGTCATGCCCACGTCGGTCAGCGTGACTGGGGTCCTCAGGTGAGCGGGATGGGGGCTGCTTGGCTCCATTGTGCCCTTGCCGGCCCCATGCCCATGGGGCGATGCTGGCCCAAGCTGCGGCAAAGCTGTCCCAGCCACAGCCCGGGCCCCTGGCATCTGGGGGGCCTCTTGGGCGGGCACATTAAGGCGACATCTCTGCCCACCCGGGGCTGAGACACGCCATCCTCAGCGGGGGGCCCATAGCACCCCGAATTTCTTCCCCTTGCATCTGGCCCCCCACAGACCATGGGGGGTCAGCTGCACAAGATGCCAAAGGGAAACTGCTTCTTGTAGTAGGCTGGGGGAGCCCCACCTGAGATCAGGGCCCTGTCGTGCCAGGTGCTGCCCAGACCCCGACCGAGATCAGGGCCCCGCTGTGCCGCAGCCTCTAGCTGGCCTGGCACTGCCAGATGCAGTCCTGACTCAGAGCAGGGAGCGAGATGCTGGGGTGAGACAGGGATAACCGCCCGTGGTAAGCACTGGCACCGTGCCTGGCATTGGACCGGCCACAGCCCCAGCTGGGGCGTTCACCGTCCGGGCCCCTGCAAGAGTGATGCCCAGCGGGGTCGTGGCGGAGCGAAGGGCTGGGGGGCCTGGCACCGAGCCCTCGTCCCTGCCCACGGCGCGGGCGCGGCGGGCCGGGTGGCGGCACAGAAGGCTGGGCGAGGGTGGTTGTGCGGGTCTGTGTTTGTGCTGGGACTTGCTAATGCCTGGGCTGTCTGCGACTGCGGCCGGCCACACGGCGTCCCTGGGCAGAGGGTGTGTTAGCGTTGGCACGGAGCCCCGCTGACACCCACACCGGCCTGGCAGCTGGCTGTGGAGGCAAAGGGCAGCTGGTTGCACCCGGCATGTTGGCTGGGGCTCTGCAGGTGTCCCCCCAGCACTGCTCAGAATCAGGATCTAGGCACCCGGGGGGGGGGGGGGGATCTAACCCTCTCCCGGGGCTGCTCCATACCAGCACCGGTGGCCAGTGACACGGCATCTGTGGCGTGTGTCACTTGCTGCCAGGGTTTCCTCCGTGCCAGCAGCGCCATTTGCAGGAATCCTGACTCCACCGTGGGGGGCCGCGGCCCACTGGGATGAGGGGGGCTGTTAATAACCCAGGGGGGGATCCAGGCAGGGGCAAATCCCAGACCCCTTACACCCCCCCAGTGGCATCAGAATGAACCAGTGCAGAGGGAAGCATGATAGCAGGGCCCAGG
The DNA here is from genome assembly GCA_007922155.1 of Mesoclemmys tuberculata. Lineage (NCBI taxonomy): Eukaryota > Metazoa > Chordata > Testudines > Chelidae > Mesoclemmys > Mesoclemmys tuberculata. Next base: position 3,367,310 of record ML675633.1, on the reverse strand, counting down.
AGCCCCCCTCGTGCGCCAGGCTGCGTTGACCAGTGGCTAGCACAGGGAGGCTGACCGGTTGAGGTGGGTGAGGGGGGATGGTGTTTGAGAAATCCATAGGGGGCCATGGCTCTGCTGTGGCGTCAGCTGTGTGTGTGTGTGTTGGTGGGGGGGTGGATGGACAATTGGAGGGTGGCTGGGATTGGGGGGTGTCATCTGGGGGAGCATGTTGCTGTGAGCTTCTCCCACTCCCCATGATCTCACAGCCCCCCAGCCGGGGAAGAAAGCCCTCCCCCGCCATGGAGTAGAGCAACCAAGGGAGTTGACCAAGGTCACCCAGGAAGTCAGGGGCAGAGCCAGGGACTGCAGGTCTAGTCGAGGATCACACAAGGTAGCCAGGAGGCCCCCCCGGCTGTGGGGCAGGAGCCCGGCTGGCGCGGAGCCCAGTGCCCTGCCCCACGTGGAGGGAAGGGGCGGCCAGGTGGGCAGCGGGGCAGGGGAGAAGCCAGAGGAGCCGCTTTGGGAGGGGAAACGGAGGAGACGGGGAAGAGCAGTCGGGGCGGCTGTCCCCATCCGCGATTCGGGATGGTGGCGTGGACACGTCGGCCTGGGGAGGCTGGCATGGCCAGGGGCCGTGGCGTGGACAGGTTTGCTGTTCCCGGTGGGAGCCTGAGGCTGAGCCTGGGGGGCACATGGCTGTGGGGTGGGGTGGCAGCTCTTTCCTCTTCCTTCGCCCGCCTGGCCCCCTCGTGGCAGCTGGGCTCCCGTCTGCAGCTCCCCCCCATGCTGGCTCTGGCCTCCCCTGGCACTCAGCCTGTGCTCCCCCTCCTCTGCCCGGGGCCAGTGGAGGCTGCCATCGCACCCCCCTCCCACCCCTTGGGACCTGGCCTCCTGCAAAGGGTTGGATGCCCCCCCCGGTTTTTGGGCAGAGGGCTGGCCCCCCTGGCCTGTACCCTCATGGGCCTCACTACGCCTGCTGGGAGGTAAGTTTGGGGGGTGTCAGGGGACCCCATCACAACAGCTGCCCTGCCCCCCATGGTCACTACTGGGCCCTAGGTCGAAGGGGGCCGGACCCCGCTGTTCCCTCAGGGCTGCCCCTGGCTGGGGCAGGGCCCAGCAATGTCTGGCTTGGGTCTCCTGCAGTCCCCCAGCACTTCGCTGGTGGAGGGCATCTCCACGGCCCCCCCTGCCCTGGCTACAGCCCCAAGATCAGAGGCCTTGGAGTGCCCACAGGGCAGGCCAGCCAAGCTGGCGACCCCCTCCCCGGCCACCCCAACCCCGAACCAAGCTGCGGAGCAGCCCGGGGGAAGAGCAAGATGTGGCCCAGTGACGGCGCCCACTGCTAACGACTCAGCACCTCCCACAGTAGCTCAAACCCCCTGGCAGGCGCTGGGCGGATTGTCCATGGGAAGTGTGAGAGGGAATGGGGGGTGTCCTTGCATGTGTGCGTCTGTGGGTGCACAGGTCAGCTTGTGTGTCAATGTCTGTGTGTCCGTGTCTGTGCTTGAGTGTGCGTCCGTGTGCGCACGCGTCCATGTGTGTCCATATCTGTGTGTGCAGAGGTCAGGGAGCGTGCGTCCATATCTGTGTCCATGTGTGTGTGTCCATGTGTGCAGAGATTAGTGTCTCCGTGTGTGTCTACATCCATGTCCGTCTGTGTCTGTGCACGACTCAGCGTGTGTGCAGAAACATCGGTGCACGTGTGTGCATCTGTGCATGCACCGGTCCGTGTGTGTCCATGTTTGCACAGCTGAGTGTGCAGAGGTCAGGGTGTGTGTGTCCATATCTGTGTCCATGTGTGCACGGCTCAGTGTCTAGGTGTGTGTCCACGTGTGTCCGTGTGTGCAGAAATGTCTGTGCATGGGCAGGGAGCAGCAAAGCTGAGAACTGCCCCCATAGGCAATTTCCCTTCTTCTGCCCCCTGTGTCTGCGTCACCTGGAACTCAGCCGTCCTGCCTCTCCCCGCTGGCACGTGGTAGCAGTGAGGGCCAGTCACCGGGGCCCTGCTGTGCGCCCCGAGATCGCAGCCCCTGGGGAGCCGCTGCACCTGCCTGCGTGTTTCCTGCCAGCCCTGGAGCCGGCTCGCGCCATGCACAAACAGGAAGCCGCGGGCTGGCTCCATGGCACCGGAAGCGGGTGAGGGCTGGGTGGCTGCAGGGCTGTGCCAGGTGAGTCATGCCGCTTCTCTCGGGGGGTCACAGGGGGGATCAAACCGTCACGTTTGCTTCCCCTCCACTGCGCCCACCGTTGGGCTGGGGCTGGGCGGGACCCAGGGCCGAGCTCCGGCGCGGAGCGTGTCCTGGAGCATAGGCCCCGTCTCCATGCCTAGGAAAAGCTGGTGCAAGCGGCCCGGCCCCAGGGGGAAATTTCTCCACCCCAGCTACGGAGCTGTTAGTGGGCCGGGGCGCTCTTCTCTGGAGCACTCTGGGCAGGGGTTCTAGGCCCAGCCCCCCAAGGGCTGTGCCTCATTCAGCAGCTGAGTCTGCTCCCCTCGCGGCCCTCTGATTCCCCCCCATGTGAGGTGGCAGTGGTTATTTGTCTCCCTCTAGTGGCTGGCATGTTTATGAGGATAAAGGTCTACTACAAGCACTAGCAAGCGGAGCTTGTCCTTTGGCTCCAGTGGGAAAGGCTCAGCAGTTGTGGGAGCTGGGGCTGTTTATCAGCCAGTCACCAGCTGAGGGTGGCCCAGCTTAGGACGGGTTAACAGCCCCCACTGCCCCATTGACCCCTAGATGCTTGTACAGCACCTGGCTTAATGGGGGCCCCCAGCTCCATCCCATTCTCCTGCAGCGGGAGGCGGCTGATGTGCCCTTTGGGTATTTGTGAGAAGTGACGCTAACGCAGCCAGGAGGCAAAAATCAGCCTGGCCGCAAACCATGACTTGATTTTTTCTCTTTTTTGAATGTCGCAATTGTGGGGGTGGGGTGGGGCACCCTTCTGATTGCTGGGTGGGGCGGGAGGGGGTCTGAGCCAAACTGCAGGCCCCACTCCCTCCTGGGTATGCCTGCCCCCCTCCCCTGGACGAGGGCTGGGGCTGGGAGAGGACCCCCACCGCACCTGTGCGTGTCAGCAACTCGCAAACTTGCCGGAAACAGCCAGGAAAGAGTGTGTCAGCAGCCGCGGGGGGGGGGGGGGGGGGGGGGGGGGGGGGGCAGAGGAGTGAAACAGGGCTGCCCCGTGCCGCCCCCGGGCCCTGCCCCAGGGCTGTGGGCTTGGCCGGGAGAGGGGGAAGAAGGAGGTCATGCCCACCCCCACCCCCATCTGTGCAGCTGTTTGCAGGCCCTTAGTTTAGCTGTGGGAAGCGAGCAAGGCCTGGGCCCGGTGGGGGGGGCACCCCGCCTGTTTCTAAACCCCGTGGGCAGGAAGTGTGCAGGCAAGTGACAGCAGAGCGAGTGCGGGGGGGGGGGGGGAGAGGGAGGAGAGAGCCAGAGCTGCCACCAGCGGCCAGGAGCCAGCAGGGATGGGCAGGTCTCCCCAGCTGCCCCCCAGGCAGGCAAGGCAGAGAAGCCCCCTCTGGGTAGGTGTCTCGTGCGGAGGAGTTGGGGTCCTGGGCTGGGAGCGGCTGGGGAAGGTGCCAGAGAGTGTCCTGGCAGGAGCAGGGAGCTGGCTGTGGGGACTCCAGGAGGGCGGGTGGGTGGGGAAGGGGAGCGAGGAGGCTGCCCTTCCCTTCCCCCCCCAGCTGATGGCTGTGACAAGGCTCAGGAAGGATGGGAGGAGGCTGGCAGAACTGTTCTGGGCTATGAATGGGGCATCTCTGCTGGTCCTGCCCAGCTGGGCGTGGGGCTGGACAATGCTCACTGGGGCAGACAGATAGACAGGCACGCAGACGGACACCCCCTGCCACCTGGTGACGTACCCATGCCAACAGCCGGATGGGTCTGCCAGCCTGGGGAACCAGGCGTGCAAATTCGTGGCCGGGGGGGGCCCTCGGGTTAGCCGCTCATGGCCCAGCCTGCCTGCCCCCCTTTGTCCATGCTCAGGGTTCCAGGCCCGCCCACCACCCTGGCCATGACGGGCACACTGCCCAGGCTGGCGCGTGTTCTCTGCCCAGGCTGGGGGACTTCTTCCTCGCTGTGGTGTAGAGATTCCCACAGCCCCCTGGGCAGACGCACAAACACACCCCACACACAGAGACAGCCAGAAACAGGGGCACCAACACCTCCACAGTCCAACATACAAACAGACGCACAAACACCCCGCACACGGAGACAGCTGAAAACACGGGCACCGACACCTCCACAGACAGACACACACCTAGACGCACAAACACCCCACACCCAGAGACAGCCGGAAACACGGGCACTGACACTTCCACAGACAGACACACACCCAGACAACAACCACACCCCACACACAGAGACAGCCGGAAACAGGGGTGCCGCCACCACCACAGACAGACACACACAGACATGCAGACAGACAGATGGACACCCCCAGCCAGGCCTGGCACTCACAGATGCTAGCGGGAGCCAGCCCCTTGGAAGTCAGGCCTGGGGGCACCTGGACAGACAGCTCCACAGAAGCAGACAGACAGACACTGATAAGAGAAGCCAGACACTGGCTGCCTGTGGGGGGGTCTCCAGTGACACCAAACTGTGACATTCCACCCCACCTCATGCCCCTTCAGACTCAGTGCCCCCATTGTACTGGTGAGGAAACTGAGGCACAGAGCAGGGCACGGACTGCACCACTGCCTCTTATCTAACTGTCCGCCTGTCCCATACTCACCACTGCTGGGAGATGTATCTAGCCATCCCTGGACACATCTCTGCCTGTCTGTCTGTCCCCACGGACAGAAGCACTGAGATGTCTGTAAAATCTCTAATCTCCTCTTTTCCCTTCTGCTCTTGGTGGGTCAGTCCCAACTGGGCTGAAGCTACTGGGGGGGACCTTAGCCCCGAGCCCCCCTCACAGAGTGCCCCCCATTATTGTGGCCTCTGGGACCCCACGAGTTGACGGGAGCTGCGAGCTGTCTAGGCCCGGCTGGGCTCTGGCCAGGGTGCAGGAGTTCGGTGGTGCCTGGGAATATCCAGCTCGGGGAATTGGGGCTGGGATGTGGGTGGGCTTCCCTGTCCAGTCGCCCAGCTGCAGCGTGATGCTGGTTGCTCCAGGAATGGCCTCATTGCAGATCTCACGGGTGCTGTAACCCTGGGGCCAGGGTCAAGTGGGACTGAAGCGAGGCCTGTGCCAGTGTGTGTTGGGGGCGTGAGGAAGGATGGCCCAGGGGTTAGGGCACTAGCCTCAAACTCGGGAGCCCCGGGTGCTGTTCTTGGCTCTGCCACACACATAGCGGCTCTGTGCCTCACTTTCCCTGCTGTACAGTGGGAATGGCAGCCCTGCCTGGCCTTCTAGCCAGGTGTGAGGATAAAGGCACTGGGTGGCCAGAGGTGATGCCTTTGACAGCTGTCAGTACAAACTGCGACACAGCCACACACAGCCAGGTGATTGTGCAGCCGCTTTACCGCAGAGCCCTTGGGGCTGAGCCTGGCCTGTCCATGACAGCCTGGATAATGATCCCTGCCACTGTTCATCCCTCACTCTTAAAGTGCTTTACAAAGGCGGGCAGGATCATTGTCCCCACTTTACAGAGGGGGAAACTGAGGCACAGAGCGGGTGCCGTGACTCACCTAAGGTCTCTGGCAGAGTTGGGACCAGAACCTGAGTCTCAGCCCAGCGCCCTGCCCACTAGGCCATGCTTTCTCCCTGACGCCAGCCACTCCATTGGTCAGTTCCTTCGCTCCCCACGTCCTGTGTGCACTTTGAGATTGGGGCTGGCTCCCTGCGTTTGTACACACAGCACCGCGCACGAGGGGGCACCAGTCCCAGTCCGCTGATTCCAAGTGGTCCGACGCTGCGCGGGAGGCCCCCAAATCCATGAGCTTGTTTTAGTGTTAGATGTTAGGGGCCCCAGTTTCTGCCAGGAGACAAGTCAGGGCCGCAGAGGCCCATGCTGCTGCAGGCAGAGGACCTTCTTCCATGGCCCCTGTCCAGATTGTGGCTGCTGCGCCCTGTGCTGCTTTGTCTCACTGAGTTTGCACTGAGGCCTGCCCAAGCCGTGCTCATTTCACAAACAGTGCACTTCTGATGTGCTCCCCTGACTCCAGGAGGTGGGGCTTTACTGGCTGGCGAGCACACCAGGAGCTTTTCGATGAGAAAGGCCCATGTCTCACCCAGACTTTTTCACGGGATTTCGGTTTCGATTAAACTTTTGTCGGGAAGCGGCTCAGATTCAGCAGAGAGCGAGATCCCAGAGCAGCCAGGGCACAAGCCGGTCAGAACCATAGGGATCTGTGCACCCACTCTATGCCCTTGGCTAGAGCCTCTCTCTCTGCCCCCGTGAATATTTAGTTCTTTATACCCAGGGAAACAGCAGCGATTGACCAATTCTGTAGCCTGCTGGCTAGGATGTTCAGGTGGGAGACACGGTTCAGGCTAATATCTTTCCCACGCACCAGGGGAGGGCCCTAGCCCTGCTGTTTTCTGGGGAAGGTCTCAGGTTCATCCTGATGTGGAATCAGACAAATATTTGCAATCTTGAAACTCTTCATGGGACGGGAAAAGCCAACCTCGCCCCCCCACCCCCCCACCCCTCATCCGCAGCTCTAGAGGCGCCCCCAAAATCACAAACCCGGCTTGAGTGTTGGCAGCGCTGTGCTCTCTGCTGGGCTGGGCATGGACAGCACCTTGCACAATAGGGCCCTGTCCACAACAGTATGACCGCAAGATGGGTTACCAATGCTAATTAATCTATGGTGGGATTGTGATATTTAATGGACAGCATGCAGATTAGCACAATGGAGCATTTGGCTATGGGGATCCGTCCTATGTGACTTTATCAGGCCCGCATGCATCTGGTTCAACGCGTGAGCCGTGACTCAGATGCATAAAACAAGCACCGGAAACCCCCATGGCTAAGAGCAAAATGCTTCCGTCTCAGGCTTTGCAATTGTGGTTGCCCGTCCAGCATTGGCGCGTGCCTCATGCCCCTCTGCGGGCTCATCTCTGGAGCTAGCGCCTGACCACGTCCAAGCGCAGCGCCACATGCGCAAAGATGGGACTCTGCCGATTCAAGGACTCAGGCCCACAGGGCTGATTCTGGAGCCAAAAGGGCTAATGTGGGGCCAGCCCTAGACCCTTTGGTGCCCGTTTGTTATTTGAATACCTTCTTTTTCATTGCCTTTGTAGCCCATTTCACGATTTTGCTGCACAATTTGCACGTGTGATTTATCCCTGTCATATAAACTTGCGTGCTGGGATCTGTACATCTGTATTTGTTCATGCCAGATATAAGCTAGCAACAAAAACAGCACCCCAAATCTGGCTCCTGCCCCTAAATCTGGCCCTGGGCTAATGCGATCCCAAGCATGATTAAAAACACTCCTCCTCTGAGCACTTCAAAGCAGGCCAGTGTCGTTATCCCCATTTTACAGACGGGGAAACTGAGGCATCGCGGAGGGCCATGGTCATCCGGAGAGTCAGTTGCAGAGCTGGGATTAGAACGCAAGTCTCCCAAGCCAATGTCCCAGTCACTGGCCTACAAGTTTAGTACCAAAAATCGCCAACTCTTTTCCTCAGGGGATCCCGAAAGATCTCAGTTTCAATACCCCCAATGTACAGCTGAGGAAACTGAGGCACAGAGCAGGACCGTGACCTATCCAAGGTCACCCAGGCCAGTGGCACAACTAGGAATTGAACCACTGTTTCCTTCATCACCGCTTCCTTTAAAAAGGAATTTCCCACACACACCCCCTCGTCCCTCAGCATCCACAGAAACTGACAACCCACCGGGGAGGGGCGGGAGGAATCCGTTTCGCTCACATTCGTCTGTTGCGCCCACCACGTGCCTGGGTACCTGGTGTGAAAAATAAATCAGCCTCACCATTTCTACCATACAAAATGCTGTGACCTCTCCATGGGGTTCTCTGCTTTCGATATCGCTGGTAATTCACGGGCTGGTCTCTCACCGCCAGCGGCTTCCATTGGCCTTCCCGGGGGTTGTCCAAAGTGCCCATTTCTTGCTCTTCCTTTCATTGAACATTAACTTGTGGTTTTGTTTGCTTGCCCTCCTCTTCTCCAGGGTAGACCTGAGTGCCATGGGGAGCCTCGCTAGAGAGCCGGCCTGGCTCAACGCCTAGCGAAGGAGATGGGAGACGTGCCCACGTTGGCTTAGCTCGGACTTTCAAAGAAAAATCAGGCACGTCGGCGGCCCCCGGGCTTGGTTCCTGGTGGAGGGAGACATGGATCCCGTGAGCCCTTCCAGCCACATGGAGCCCGTGGATTTCCTGCCTCTTTACACCGCAGAAGATCTTGGTCGCAGGCCTGGAGAAAGCCTTATTAGGACTCAAGACGCAATTGTGTTTTCTGATAATTACGCAGACCTGGGCAGTGCCTTCAGTTCCCAGATCCCCTTGGACCTGCAGGGCCCAGACGTTGGCATCAGCTTGTTGGCCGGCTTGGAAGGAACTGCCAGGGACTGGGAGACGTCTCCGGGAGAATTTGTTTCCGCATCTGCCCCGGGAGGGGCAGAGCTGTCATGCGCCAACACGAACGCGCTCAGTTCTGAAACTTCTGCTGGGAAAGGCCCGCCCCCACCGGGAGAGGCTGCTCAGCAGGAGAACCCGAAAGGGCAGGATGAGGGGAAGGACGATGCTACCCGGCTGTTCTGGGCCGGGATCCTCCAAGCTCAGCTGTGCATGCTGGACCTCCAGGGGGAGCTGGAGAAGCAAGAAGGGTCTGTGGATGAGCTAAGCAGCCGTGCCGGTGGGCCAGAGGACAGGCCGAGCTGCTGCCCGGCTGTGACAAACTCCCAGAGCTTGGCCATGTCCCAGGAGCCGCTGGATGAAAGCAACAGTGACGACGGGCAAGAGGACAGCCTGGGGAGGCCGGATGAGGTGGACAGCCTGTCATGTGAGGAGGAGGAGGAGGAAGAGGAGGAAGAGCAGTGCCTCTTTTACGACAACCCACTCTTCCAAGAGAGTCCTCAAGCAGAAGGCTCCGCCTTTTGGAACGACGCGGCGGGGGACAGCACCAGTTCCACCGACGAAGGGGTTCCCGAGGGCGAGCTGCCAGCAAGTGGCCGGCGGGAGGAGGAGCTCCCGTGCCCCATGGCCAACGCGGCTGGCGAGGAGGCCGGAGGCTTCCCCGCGGATCCAGGTCCAGGGGCTGAGGATGAAGTGGAGGAGCTGGCCACGTGCGTTGTGCCCACCTACATGATGCACCGCGGCACCTGGGCCACCTGGGTGATCAAGGAAGGGGACGTTGACGGGGCCGGCTCAGGGGCTGAGGACACAGAGGTAAGGAGGGTGCGGGCCATCACCAGCCTCTTCCCAGCAGCCGGCCTCTGCTGGCCAGGCTTGAGGGAGGGGCTTTGGTGGAGGGACAGCCCATGGCTCCGCCCCCTGCCCCGCCCACCCAGACAAATCTGGCACTGTGGAGCTGTGAGATGTCCCTTGGCAGACACAGGGAATGGGGGGGGGGCACGAAGGGGCACTGCCCACCTGGGTCCATCCTGCTCTGCAGTATTTAACCTCCGTAGGGTGCCTCAGTTTCTCCCCAGTGAATAGCGCATTCACCTGGGGTCCAGGCTGGCGAGCGGAGGGTCCCCGTGCTATGACCAGACCTAGCCATTCGGCAACGGTAAGGCCAGAAGGGAGCCTTGAGCCCATCCAGTCTGGCCCGCTGCATCCATCCAGACACTGCAGCACCGCCGTGGGGCGCCGATTCCTCTGGGCCTGAGACCCCTGGCGCTTGCACAGGTGTCATCGCTCAATATGGAGTGACTCCTGATTCATGCCAGTGGGAGACAGAGGATGGGCCCCCTGCTGTAGGGAACAGGGTTACGCACGGGTGTAAAACGGCGCTGCGAAGCCGGGCTCCCTCGGGCACATGCCCGCTCACCAGCGTGCGAGGGAGTCAGACTGGAGTGACTTCCCCGCTGAGAAGGGGGAAGCAGCATGGTCTAGCAGACGAAGCACTGCCGTGGGACCCGGGAGCTCCAGCTCTACTCCCAGATCTGCTGCTGGGTGACTTTTGACGGCCCTGCACCATGCCTCAGTTTCCCCACGTGTGAAGTGAGGCTGGGTGCCGCTGACCTCCTTTGAGGTCAGCTGAGGGCAGGTGCTGGATGAGAGCTAGGTATCAGTAACGTGGCAGGGGAGGCCACTTCAACCTACACCTCCTTACCCCCCCTCCTGCCAGTTGTTCTCTTTGTAGCCTTCCAGGTGTACTGGGTTGATATGCAGGTAAATGGTGAGTAGAGAAGGTGTCAGTAGGGGGTGCTCAAGAACACCCATCGTCCTGGGGTTTTAGGACCAATCAAACAGGTTGCTGTGCTGCCGCTATGCAGCTCCTAGCAACGTGCCTGTCCTCCAGCCCCTCACCGTGGCCTCAGGCCTGAGCTCTGCTAGGCCACAGACAGGGAGGGTAAGGCCATGCCAGGTGCCTGTTCTCTGCCCAGGGCCTTGTGACAGGCTGGGGGCGGGGGGGGGATGTCCGTTAATAAACGCATGGTGAGTGGGCAAGAGGCCAAGGCAGTCACTCAGCTGGGATCACTCAGCGAGGCCAGATTTAATCCAGCCTCACTCCCAGAGAGCTGAGTGGAGTGACTCTGGATTACACAGGTGGCTCTGAGAGCAGGATGTGGCCTCTCTAGCCCGGGTGGGACGTCAGTGGGACTGAATTCTCAGTTACTCTGGAGCAGGGAGTTTAAGGGGGTGTGTGGCCCCCTTTGCTCTTCCCATATTCGGGGGCCATTTAGGGACCTGCCAAGCCCCTGGGGTCACAAGTTGGAGGGGCTGTGCACAGGAAGGAGCCCCAGGGGGCCATTTCCATGCACCCTAAGGCCTCTTCCCACTGCCTGAGTGGCTGGCCGAGGCCTGAGCCTCTGAGGATCCGGAGTGACACAGGTGTCAAACCAGTGTGCCGGGAAACCAAGCCAGGGAATGGAGGTTGGGGCCAGCCCCTCAGTACTGGCACTGCTCCTCAGCCTCTGCCTGGGCCGGATCCCCGGATCATGGAGCCCGTCAGGCCGTGTGCTCTGCCCTCCCCAAGGGTCGGGAGCTGGGGAAGGAAACACCAAGGGGCTGGGCCCCCCAAGCCCTCCGCCCTGGGCTCTATTTTTAAAACTGGCCTGGGGAGCATGTGGCTGGAGCCTGGCTCCGCCACGGCTCTGCTCAGCACGTGTCTTCCTGTGGATTGTTTGCAGCCGGTGGCTTGGCGCCTGGCCAATCTGCAGCACGGGGCTGGGCTGGGGGTGAGCCAGCTGCGCTGGTGGGTCGGGGTTTGCCTGGGGGGGTGTCAGCCATCCTGCTGGGGCGGGGTTGAGGGGAGGCGTTTTGGGAGTGTGTTCCAGGAGCAACCCCAGGCTTGGGGGCGGGGAAAGGGGGGTGCCGGGGGTGGCAGAAGGAGCCTGTTTTTCCTGCCCTTGCAGCGACCGAGGGGGATGGCCAGTGCTGGGCTCACCGGGTGGGGCTGGTCCCAGGGGTGAGGATCAGCTCTGCTTTTGGGGGGGTGCTGGTTTGGGGGCCTAGTTCTCCGCCCAGGGGAGCAGTGGGCACCGAGTATCTCTGGAGTCCGTCATCGCTGCTGGGTTAAACCCAATATGTGTTGAAATCAGACGCCATCCCCTGAGCTGCTCCTGAGCCCGCATTGCCAACAGAGGAGGATTTCCTCAGATACGGTTCCCTTTCTAACCACCCACACTGGAGTGGCTATTACCATAACCCCTAGGAGCTCTAGTCACAGACCAGGAAACTGTTGCGCTAGGTGCTGTACTTTTCTATTGCTATAGGTGTATATGGTAGTGCCTAGGCACCCTAGTCACAGACTAGGCCCCCTTGTGCCAGACACTTTATGTCCCATTTTCCCCTTTGAGCCAGGCTCCCTGAATGAACTACATCTCCCAGGATGCACCATGTTCTCACCTCTCAGTGAAGCAGATGCTGTATCATGGGAATCATATGGGTGCAGGTGCACCCTGGGAGATGTAGTCCAGCCAGGGAGCCTGGCCTATAGAGGAAAATTGAGCAACAGGCACCCAAACTACAACTCCCATGAGGCACCCCAGCTCTATAGACAGATGTAGTTGAATGTTGAACTGACTCGAAATTTGACATTTTTTTTTACCTTTTCATTCTGTAAAAAATTTCAGCATCTTCACCTTTTGTCCCTATTCAGAAGTAAACCAGATGTTGAAATACTGGGATTCCCCCCTGGATGGAAACTGATTTCTGCTCAGCTACCATCTAGCTCTATGGGTCGGCTGGGGGTCAGATGGCAGAGGGCTGTAAAATACGGAATGAGAAAGATAGGTCAGGCCCTGCTGTGCTCCCCATCTTGTAATGCCCCTGCAAGGCAACAGTCCATGAGTGTTAAAGGCAGCTAAATAAAAACACATGCCATACCTCGTTAACCTGCAGAACTCACTGCCTCAGGAGATTGCAGACAAAAGAGGCTCAGAGTCAAATGAGGCCTGCTCACCCTCCGGCATGTTATAAACCTGCCTGTGTCAGGGCATGAGCCAGCTGCTTGCAGACAGGGCCAGGCGGAAACTTCCCCCTCCTAGCTAAGTCATTTCAGAACAGGTTATTGGGGAAGTTTAGCTGCTTCCACAACAGTCGCTGGTGCCGGTCACTGTCAGGGCTGTGCGCGTGGGCTGGAAGGGCCAGTGCAGGTTGCTACCAGGGAGGAGAATTAAGCGTTGGTGCAATGGACCCGGGGACGGGGTGGATTTTCCATCCCTCGGCCTCTTTGAGTGGAGATCAGGTGTCTCTTTCGAAAAGCTGGGCCGTCTCAGCTGGATCCTCCACCTGCATTATGCAGGAGGCTGGACTGGATCAGAGCAAGCCTTCGCCGGCTCCTGGGCCCCTGCTCTGCTCCTGGCAGTTCCTGCGTGCCTGCAAATCTTCTAATGTGTCTTTACTTGTTTTCCAGGCCCCGGGCTGCCCTCCTGACCAGCTGGTGGATGGAGCCCTCTGCTGCCCTCCAGTTCTCCTGGAGTCGGGTGAGTCCTGTAGGCTTGGGCCATTTGGGGACAAGCCAGGTGCCCCAGGGAGGGAGTCGTTTGCCAGCCTCATAGGGCCCAGAGGTTGGGGCGTGGCCTATGTGGGGGGAGGGTAGTGGGCTCTGAGACCCAATGTGGGGGGCAGTCTGTATCCCACCTACTACTGCAGGGCCCACCCCCACATTGGTCCTGCAGCCAGTCCCCCATCATTTCTGCCCCCAGACCTCCATCTGTCCCCACCCCCACATCTGTACTGCCCCCTCCTTGCAGGGCAGGGGGTGGGGGAAGGAGCTTTGAGGCTCTTTAGCCACCCCCTCCCCTCTTGTGAGAACAGTGTCAGCTCCTTGGGGGGGCAGAGGAGGGGGGAAGAAAGAGCTCTGCCTACCTCCTGATTGGCTGCTTTTGTGCTGGAGGCGGGACAGAGGGGCAAGCAGCCAATCCGAGGGTTCCCAGGCAGGGCTGGCACTGGCTCAGCTGGTGGGGAATCCAGGGTCTTTTGCTGCCCGGTCTGCAGGCACCCTGGCTGGGGTGGGGTAGCGCAGAGGCTGGGGGGCCCCCTGCAGCCTGGTCTAGCCCTGCTGGCCAAGCCACGGCTCTCCTGGCTGGACCCACATCCTCAGCTGGCACCTGGCCCTGCTGGCTGCACGGAGGTTAAGGCCAGCCCATTGGGGTCACTCCGTCTCTGCCCTCTTGCATAGTGCAGCGCCAGCTGGGGGGCCAGCCCTGTGTCACAGGCGGGAGGGCTGGCTGGGGCCACAGCAGCTGGGGGGGGTGGTTGTGACAGGGTGATCATGTAACTGGCTTCTCCCCACAGGCCTCAGTGGCGCCGTGGCCCCGCTGGAGGGCGGCTTGCTGTTTTCAGCTTCCGGCACGTCCGTGGTATCGGCTCTGCTGCAAGAGCAAGACTGGATCCGCCCCAGCCCCTGCGAGGTCCAGCCCCCAAGTCCTCCTCCAAGTGAGGGCACCTGGAGCCCCCAGGTGTCCCCGCCCCACACCATGGTGCCGGCTCGGTGCCAGGAGGGGGATTTGGGGCAGCCACCCCCTGGCTGTGGCAGCCCGCCTCCCCCCGGCACATGGGCAGAGGTGTCCCGGAGCACTTCCTGCTCGTGGGGGGAAGTCGCTGAGGCCGACTCCCCGGCCGACTCTCTTGACGGGGCGGAGGGGAAGCTGGGCAGCGCAGTGGAGGAGCTGGAGATGGAAGAACTATCCCCCCTGCCTGGAGATGAGGCGTCCCTGGAGGGGGAGGGCAGGCCAGAGGCCACCCGGGGGTAAGCCAGCTTGCGAGTTGGGCTGCGGGGATTCATAGGCTTCACGGGGCTATGGTGGCCACAACATCCTCTGGCTGTGGTTAGACGCCGGGGCTGGGCTCAGCTTCTCACGGCAAAGGCAGCTGAAATGAGAGCTGGCTGCCATTTAGTGGAGAGAGCTGAGAGCTAATGGAACCTGCCATCCATCCCAGGCATCTATCTTTCCCTGATGAGGTGCCCATCCCACGGCACCTGGGCACCAGGCCCTGCTATTTCTCGCTGTGAACAGCTCTTAGCTTTCTCCCAGCTTCTGCTGCCCTTTTGGCCTCTCCCTGGCTGTCTCACCCTCACATCTGACCAGCCTAATGTGACCTCTGCCTCGGTCCCAACTGTGCGGTGGGTGGGCTGCAGGCTGTCTGCGGCACTCGGGAGACATCACCGCCATGGAGCCTTTGCCAGACGGTGCCCCACCGGTTCCAGCCTCAAGCATCTACCTCGTAGGGTGCTGCTGGGGAGCAGAGCCGCCCTGCCCTGTTCCCAGCCACAACCTGCACTGTCTAGTGGTTGCACAGTCCTTCAAATCCTCCGAGCTGGGGGGTGTCAGCACCCAGTCCAGCTGGCACAGACAGATCACTATGGCTCAGCACCGCGCCCCTTACAGCAGTGAGGTTAATATTCTTATTTCTTAGGTGTATTACAGTAGCACCTAGGCCTCTCAGTCAAGGGCCAGGCCCCCATTGGGTGTGGTGCTTTACCTGATTTATTAGGTGTATTATGGTAGCACCTAGCAGCCCTGGACACAGGGCAGGCCCTGTGTCTCTGGGTGCGGTACATGATTTATTAGGTCCATTATGGTAGTGCCCATGCCAGACCCCAATGGTGCCAGGCACTGTACATTATTCGGTGTATTATGGTAGTGCCCAGGCATTCCGGCCCCAGGCCAGGCCCCCATAGTGCCAGGCACTGTACATTATTTGGTGTATTATGGTAGTGCCCAGGCGTCCCAGCCCCAGGCCAGGCCCCCATGGTGCTAGGCGCTGTACAGACCAGAGCAGAGACGATTTCCGCCCTGCGAGCTGACAGACCCAGCGCTGTGCAGAGTCCTGGGAACACCAGGAGGGGAGATGCTCCCATGATCCCTCCCCCTGCCCCGTGCTGTGGGGAGCCTGGGCCCTGCAGGGCAGGCCAAGGTGTGAACAGAGCCCTTTCCCAGCAGAGCTGCTGTGCTCTGCCCACCTGCGGGGCTGGCAGGCAGCCTGTGGGGCTTTGCTGTTAACCCCTTAGGCACGCTGGAAGTGGGGTGTGGGGAACAGGAATAAGGCTCCCACCCACCTTGCTGGGCTGCCTCTCCTCCCTCGCCAGCCTCCCTTTGGCCATCGCCCCACGTGCACCCCTCAGCCATGCAGCTCCCAACCCTCCAGCACTCAACCCTTCCCCTGCTCCCAGCCACTGGCCCAGTTCTTCGCTCCCCCACTCCACCCAAGACAGTCCAGGATCCACCCTCACCCCGCCCCACAGCTGGCACTGCCCAATCAGCCCCATGCAGTGTCTTGGGGCCTCCCGGGGGGGGTTTATCCCAGGTGGTGGGGGGATGCCCATGCAACATGGCAAAGTGTATAGCCCATATCTCCTCCCTCTGATGCCAAGACTCCAGCCGGGCCCAGAGAGCCGCTGCAGATGCGCTGCAAGGGTTAACATAGGAACCAAACAGCCGCATCTGAGCCAGCTGGACTGGTTACCCGCGCAGGGGCAGCGAGTTGGATTTACTTTCTCTTTCTCTCTGGAATAGCCGCCCCAGTCAGTGCCAGCGCCCTGCCCTGTCCGCTGCTGCTGTAATCCCAGGTCACGCCCCATGGGCTAACTGCATGGCGCCTGGTTCAGAAGGGCACCGGGTGAAGGGAGAGATTGCGCTGAATTCCTCCACGGGGTGGGGCACCACAGGGCGCCAGGCTTGGGCGCAAAGCCAGGCTGGGGCAGTGACAGTCGCAGCCGCCAGCTCTCTCCTCTTCAAAATCCGCTTGACAGCAAATAAACGAGACCCGTCCCTGGGCGTGACACCATAGGGTCACCCCAGCCATCAGGGGCGCACAGAAGGCTAGCGGGAGGTCCTGGAGAGGCCTCCAGGGGGCGCGAGTGGCAACAGCAACTAAAGAGCAAAAATGGGCCCATTACCATTGCATCTAGGCTCCTCCCAATCTGTACTGCATCATCCTTGCTCTCTGAACACCCCCCTCTGTCCCATGAGCTAAAGCAGAGCATTCAGAGGCAGTAGCAGCAGTAGTAGGGCTTTTATCCTCACCGCTCCACAGAGTCTGGGCATCTGTAGCCCTGGTGTCTGCGTGCTGAGCGCCGAGGGGCAGATCGCCAGGTCCTGAATGCCACTTCTGCTGGGCCGCTGCGGTGCAGCAGGCATGGGAGGCAGAGCGGGGCCAGGCAACCTGGCGCATGGACCCAGTGACCCTGGCAGCAGGGGGCTGTGGGAAGGGGCCGGACTCAGCCACAGGAAGGGGCCCTCCCTGCTGCTGCTCATGCCCCTGCCCCCGCCTCCCCAGGTGTCCTGCGGAGGAAGAGGCAGGAGAGAAACCAAGAGACCCAGAATTGGCGCTGCCCAACGAGGCCATCCTTGCCAATGGGGCCTCTGGGGACCAGGGGGCGGCTCAGCGGCTGGCGGCACGGCTCTACCGCCTGGATGGCTTCAAGAGGTCGCAGGTGGCCTCCTACCTCAGGAAGAAGTAAGGACTTACATGAGGTTTTGGGGAGGATGGACGGTGTCCTGGACTGACCCCGCTGGGATGGGATGGGCAGGGCCTGGAGTAGCCGGGAGAAACCCCTCCCAGGCCAACTCCTGCCCTGCTCCCCGCAGTGCCCCCTGCTGGGAGAGGCTGGGACTGGAGTAGCCGGGAGCCCCGTTCTGCACTCTGACCTGCGTGTATTGGTTCTCAGCAATGAATTCAGCCAGCTGGTGGCGGAGCAGTACCTTGCCTTCTTCCAGTTCAGCGGGCAGACCCTGGACCGGGCGCTCAGGTAACGGCACTGCTGGCCCATCCGGAGCCTGCAAAAGCCAGGGGAGCTGCGCAGGATGGCACCCTCTGGGGCAGGGGGCAGAGGGAGGGGTTCCCTGGCATGCCAGGCCTACCAGACGGGCCCCATCCTGAATCAGCCTTGGGCAGAGAGAGCCCTCAGGCCACGTTGGAGGGGCACTGCCTGCGTCCTAATGCCCCCAGAATGAGGGGTCTCCCATGCACAGCTCTGGGTTTGTGGGGGAGCAGAGTCCCTATTGCACAGGTCTGGGGCCATGGGGTACAGGGGCCTGCACCAACACCCCTGGAGCTGCCAGCATGTGTGGGGTGGGGGCAAGGGCAGGACCCGGCCGGTCCAAGGTGCCAGCTGCAAGTCTCCCTGGGCAATGTCTCCTCTGCACTGGGCAGGTCCTTCCTCAAGGCCTTCGTGCTGACCGGGGAGACACAGGAGCGGGAACGGATCCTTGGACACTTCTCCAAGCGTTACTACCTCAGCAATCCTGACGCCTTCCCCTCACCAGGTGAGCTCCCCGGGACCCCCCCATACTCCTGACTCACAGATACCTGAGGGTCTCAGGTGCACCCTGGGCCTGACATTGCCACTCATTCCCCGCAAGATCCATGCCACTCTGTGCCTCAGTTTCCCCACCTGCACTAGGAGGTGGTGGGTTCCCATCCCCCCCCAGGGTGCTTGAGAGGCAGACCCACCCTGCCTCTAAAGAACGGTGATGCCCTGGGGCCAGCGCCTGGCAGCCAGGAATCCTAGACCCCGAGGTTGCATTCGAAGCACTCACGGCTCCTGCCACTGAAAAGCAGCCACCTCTGGGCTGGAACCAGGCCACTGTTTAATGGTGCCACAAGGGAAGAGTGCCGCAGCCCCGGGAAGCAGCACTGGAGTTTGGCTGGGACACGGAGAGCTGGTTTAGTTTTCCAGGAGGCAGCCACGGTGCCTGTTCAGGAGAGGTGCCAAGGGGTGTGCAGTCTGTGCCCGGGAGGGGCGTGGGACCCGGCTGCCCACACGCAGCGGGTGCTGCGGATCAGCTGAACGCATGCTGCCCACCGCTTCCCTCTCTGCCCCCCAGACGCTGTGCACACCTTGACCTGTGCCCTCATGCTACTGAATACGGACCTGCACGGGCAGGTAAACTCCATGGGCACGGGGTGTGGGGGGGGACTTTGGCGGGGCAGCCTCTGGCCTGTGGTGATGCCGGAGCCCCTCCCAGCGGGTAGAACAGGCTCAATGGGTATCTCGCCCACCAAGCCCCAAGCGCGGCCCCACCGGCCATGCCAGGCTGGAGGGCCAGGGCGGTGCTCAGAGCTGGGCACGGGAGAACGGGACTGGTAGCAGGACATGGCCCCCCCCCCACATGTTATAGTCCCCACACTGCTCCCGTCCGTGAGCTCAGGCGGGGCTCTGAGTATAGCCATTATTTTGCGCCATGACCCAGGCCGGGGTGGGGCCGTGGCTCTGGCGCCGGCCCTGCCCTGGGGGATGGGGGGGACACATGTGGTGGCCGGATACACAAATGCAGCCTGGTTCTCACTGTGATCTATGCCTCCCCCTTCTCCCCCCCCCACCCCTTTTGTGCATCACACCGTCACCCCCCGGTGGCTGCAGAACATCGGCCACAGCATGACCTGCCACGAATTTGTGGCCAACCTGGACGGCATGAGGGACGGGCAGAACTTCCCCAAAGACCAGCTCAAGGTACTCACCCCCCTCGGCTGGGCTCCCCCCACAGCACTGGCCAGCTGGTCATCTGTCCGTCTGGCCCCTCCTACACCCATTTATCTAGGCATCCATCCATTCACCCCCTCTGTCTGTCCATCTGTCCCCTCCTACACCTCTCTGTTTAGGCATCCATCCATCCCCATCCACTCCCTCTGTCTGTCTGCCCCTGGCACTGTGAGCTGGTGTCTCAGTGCTGTATGGGGTGGGGGGGCAGGGCTTATAGCCATCCCGTGCATGTGGGGAGGACCCCGACTCTGCTCATCACATGCCCCCCGAGAGGGGCTGTGGGGTGTGGGTGGCTGCGGCACGGGTGACGCCTCCAGGGTGGGGGTACCTAACAGTGCCAGCCAGGGCTGGCCCTGCCGGGGGCGGGGTTCGCAGCGGTCGGGCAGCCTGGCTGCAGAAGGAAGAGCCCCGCCTGGGTGTGGGGCTGCTGGGGGCAGTGTGGGGCCTGCCCCACGGGGTTCCCGGGGGGGGTGGAGCGTGGCCCCCCTGACACCCTGCTGCTCTCCCATTAGGTCCTGTACTACTCCATCCGCAACGAGAAGCTGGAGTGGGCTCTGTGAGTAGCCGGGGCCTGTGAGCCCCCCACTGTCTGCCGTGGTCCCTCCTGACAGCCATGTGGCCGGGTCCAACCCCCATGCCGCCCCATCTCCCACAATGGCATGTTCCAGTCTGACTGGGCGAGTGGGGGGTCAGGGAGCCATGGTCCGTTCCATCCTGACCATGGGGGGGATGCATGGCTTTTCCATTCTTACAGGGGGAGGTTATGGGGAGCCACAGGCTGTTCCATTCTGACCATAAGGGGTGGGCAGGAGCTATGGCCCTGACCACAGGGGGAGTAAGGGAGAGCCATGGCCTGTTTCATTCTGATGGCGGGGAGGCATTGGGGGAGCCACGGCCTGTTCCATTCTAACTGGGAGGGTGGGGGGATTTGCAGGCGCCACGGCATGTTTCTTTTTGACCACGAGGGGGGGTGGGCTGCATGTCTCCCCCTGCAGGGACGAAGAGGCGCTGGACAGCGCCCCGACACCCCAGCCACCCAGCACCCCATCTAGCCGGAAGAAAAGCAACCCCTTCCTGAGCCTGTCCCATGACCCCAAAGCCACCACCTACAAGCAGGGGCTGCTCACCCGCAAGGTCCACGCCGAAGCCGACGGCAAGAAGAGTGAGTGGCAGCCAGTGCCCAGCACATGGCAGTGGGGGAAGCAGTGACACCCATTGCATGGCAACCAGCATGGGGGGAGTGCCACCCAGCAACCAGCATGGGAGGGTTACACCTGTTGCTTGGCAACCAGCATGGGAGGGGTGATACCTAGCAACCAGCATAGGAGGGTGATGCCTGTTGCCTGGCAACCAACATGGGGGGAGGGAGTGACACCTGTCAGCTGGCAACCAGCATGAGGAGAGTAACACCTGGCAACCAGCATGGGGGGTGACACCTGTTGCCTGGCAACCAGCATTTAGGGGGTGATATCCAGCAACTAGCACAAGGTGGAGTGGGCAGGGGTCTCACCCTCCCTGACCTTTGCCCTTCCAGCGCCCTGGGGGAAGCGAGGCTGGAAAACCTTCCACACCGTGCTCAAGGGGATGGTGCTGTACTTCCTGAAGGTGAAGCTGGGGTCCTGCTGTGGGGCTGGGGGCACAGGGAAGGCGGCCTGTGGGGCTGGGCATGCAGGGAGGGGTGGGCAGTGCCATGGAGCTGGGAGCGCAGGAAGAGCGACCAGTTGGGCTGGGGGCACCAGGAGAACAGCCCTTGGAGGGTCTAATCTCTGGCCCCCCCAACAGCTTAGCCCTTTCCCCGTGGCTGTGGGGCACCATTTCTAACGTGACTCAGGTCCTTGTCTCCCTGCTGGCCAGTGCGAGCCCCCAGCCCAGCCCCCGGAGCAGCAGCTGCCCTGGCAGGGCCCCTGGCTATGTGTCGGGGGGTCCCAGTGCACATCCTGGGGTGCAGGTCCCTGGCATGGGGGCACAAGGGGTGGCCTCAGCCTGGGAGGGGACAGGAGGTGAGGGCAGACAGGGGGGCGAGGTCCGGCTGCCGTCTCATCCCCTGCATGCCCCCCTCACAGGATGAGAGCCGGCTCGAAGCGTCGGGTGGGGAGGAGCCGATCGGGGTGCATCACGCACTGGCAGAGAGAGCCTCCAAGTACAACAAGCGCCCGCACGTCTTCCGCCTCCAGACTGCTGACTGGCGCATCTTCCTCTTCCAGGCACTGTGAGTGCCCCCCCAACCTGGCCCTGGCGCATGGCCCCCCCATCAAGGGACACGCTCTCCCTATCCCCACTCCTCCACCCCAGGGAACTTGCTCCGATACCCTAATCCTGCTGCCCCTGCCCCCACCCTGCCCTGGGACACGGTGCCTCTGCTTCCCATCCCACCCCGGGGACATTGCGTGTCATGGGCTCCGCCAGTGCCCCTCACTTCCAACCCGCAGCCCCTGCTCTGTCCCCCCGGGAGCTGCCTCACCCCTAGAACTCCTCCCATCTCCCTCTCTCTTTCCCCAGGAACGCCGAGGAGATGAACTCCTGGATTGCCCGCATCAACCTGGTGGCCGCCATGTTCTCGTCCCCGCCCTTCCCGGCAGCCGTGGGCTCCCAGCGCAAGTTCATCCGGCCCATCCTCCCGACAGCGCAGTGCCGCAGCTCCCTGGTGAGCCCCCTCCTCCCCCCCCGTGCTGCTGCCCCCTCCCCATCATGGGCAAGGCTGCACCCGCCACAGTGCCCACCAGTAGGACCCCCCAGACCTCTCAAGGGACAACTGCCCAGCAAAGGGCATCTTCTGTGGCGCAGCTTTGCCCCCCAGTGCCACCCGAGTGCCCCCCATGGGCTCTGCACCCTGGGTGATTTGTGGGCCCATCAGAGCACCATAGGGGGTGGCTGAGCCCCCCAGAGGGACCCAGCCTGTGGGGGCCATGTGCACCATGGATTGGGCACCACCAGGGGCAGCTCGCCATGGCTGGCCTGAGCACCCCCAGGGGCTGTGGTTTCTATGGCAGGGGGCCCCTTGGGTTGTGGGGGGGATTAGGAACCTCTGGATTGAGCCCATGTCCTGGCAGGAGGACCAGCACCAGGCCCATGAGTCGTGGATGGACAAGTTCTCTGATGAGCTGGGCGACCACCAGCGGAACCTACCGGACAAGCGGGGCCGGGGCCGTGACCTGGAGGAGTACCGGCTCAAGAAGGAGTATCTACTCTACGAGGTGGGCACCGCCCATGAGGTGGGCATGGGCTGGGTCACTGTGTCTCACTAGGGATGGATCAGAGATCAGGGGGCATCGCGCTGCAGGGAGAGGGGTTGCTCAGCGGGGAGCGCTCTCCCTGGGCAGTTGGGGCTGGCCCCAATGCCCTTTGTGGCACTAGGGGGTGCTGTTGTGCAGAGGTGACATGGCACTAAAGGGAAGCTCACAGGTCCCCCCGAATAACCCGCCCCCCCCGGCTGGGGAGCCTGCTCACGCAGCTGCTTGCCCCCACAGAAGCGCCGCTATGAGACCTACGTGAAGCTGCTGGAGGCGCGGCTGCGCGGCAGCGCCGAGACGCTGGAACAGTGGGAGGCGCGGCTGGGGGGCCAGGACTCTGCTGACGAGGCCCCCGGCCTGACCAAGTCGTACTCCAGCCCCTCACTCAACCTGGATCCGCCACCCGCCGGCGTCAAGGTCAAACGCAATATCTCGGAGCGCAGGACGGTCCGCAAGATCATCCCCAAGCGGAACAAGCACCTGCTGTGACCCCCGCCCGGGACGGCCCCCCCAGTGCACGGTACTAGCCGTCGCCCAGACTTGAACCCTCAGCTAGAGGGACAGGGTGGCGCATGCGGCACGGAGCCCCTAGGTGGCACTAGCATCCCAGCAACGGGGTTGTTTCTGATGGGAGCTCAGCCTCAGGACGGGGGGGCAATGGAGGCTTCAGAGAGCGTGAGCCCCTTCCTGGAGGGGTCCCAGCCCATGGCAGTGAGCCCTCCTGCCCTTGGAACGGGAGGGGCCAAGGAGTAAGCACTGGGGCAGGGCTGCCCCCGTGGGCACCTGGTGCAGGACGATCCATGCCACTGGCTGAGCTGGTCTCTGGGCATCCAGGCGGGCGCCAGCCCCTGCTCTCGGGGGGGCACCGCACCCCTGCAAGCCAGCTCCTGACTCTTGTTCTCAGAGCCTGGCACCTCTGGAGCAATAAAGCAAAGCCATGGAACCGTGCCCAGGCTGCATGGGGCGGGGTGGGGGGGCTGCGCCTAGGGCTGCTCCCCACCTGGGCAGCATTCCCCAAATGAGGCAAGCGGTGCCCAGATGGGGGGGGCAGCGGAGGAGAGAGGGACCAGCCAGACCTGTGGACGTGCACAGCCCATGTGGCATGACATACCGTGGCACTGGAGGAGCTGGGGCTGCCCCTCGGGTCTGTGGGGGGAACAGGTCAGGCTCACGGGCCTGGCTTGGCAAAGTCCTTCATTGCCCCCATCGCTGCGGGCCCGAGCCAGCAGCTGGAGTCAACCATGGGGGCAGAATCAGGCCCCAAACTGTGTCCAGCCCCACTGACTGGAGGCAGCTGCACGTTGCCCCCTGCTGGGCAGGGCAGGACATGGCACCAGTGGGCACTGGGCCTGATGGATGCCGCGACTCCCCAGTGATGGGGGCTGGGCGGATACAGAAACTCCAGCATGGCCTGTGCCCCGCACCCCACTCTGCTCCCACCAAGCCACAACCGGGCCCTGGGCCCCTCCCCGCCAGAGCACCGGCGCCATGCGGAGAGTTCTCCAGCGCTCGCTAGGGCAGAGCCGAGCCGTGGGGGGCCAGGACAGTGCAAAGGGGAAGTGATGTGGGGGAGGGGCTAATGGACTGAATAGCCTGGCTGGGGATGCAGAGCCGCCAGCGGAGGCGCCTGGGTGGTGGGGCTGAACCGGCCCCACGCAACGTGGCCTGGCCCAGCCAAGAGGGGCTGGGAGCCAGGGAGACAAGATGCCAGCTACCCCAGCCCTGCGCTGCCCCCCCAGCTCTGCCGGCGCCCCTTACTCCTGACCTGCAGCCCTTGCTAGCCCCGCCCCGGGCTCGCCCCATCCAGGGCACATGCTGGTTTCAGGACTAGCTGCCCCCCTGGTTCTGTGGCCCTGGTGCTAATGGTCCATGACCCCTCCCCCAGCCCTGGCTGCCCCCTGGCTCTGGCAGTGTCTGGCCAGGGGGCTCAGGCTCCTCCAGGGGGGCCTGGGTGCACTTCCCACTTCTAGGAACTCCCTCGCCGGCCCCAGGACACCCACAAACAGGTACCCGCTGCGCTGTCCAGTGTGGGGAGCTCTGTGGCTCCCCAGGCATTGGGGGGGGAGAGGTGGGGTTGGGAGCTGGGACTCCTGGGTTGTATCCCGGGCTCGGAAAGGTGGGGGCTCCTGGGACTCTGGGCCAAGTTCTGATTCATTCCCCCTGGGCTCCATCCCATGGGGCTCAGAGCAGGGGCGCGTGTGACAGCTGCACAGATTTCCAGCCCCCAGGGCCGGGGAGACGTGCTCTGGCCTGTCCCTATGCGCTGCACCCCCATCACACCTCACGTTGTATCCAGCTTGGGGGGGCATGTCACATTCAGCCCCATCAACACCCCCCTTTCCTCACCCCCCCCCGGCCCTGGCTGTTTCCAGCCCCTGGCTCTGTGGCAGCTGAGAGTGACAGCAGGTTTCAGGCTAGCGGAGGTGGAGCAGCCACGGGCAGGGGGAATGTGGCCAGCACCCGCTGCTGGCGACAGCGTGAGGAGGTTGCGAATGGGGCAGGTCCGACGGGGCTAGCAGGGGCTGGATGCTGTGAGCCTGATGGGCCCCTGCGGAGGGAAACGTGAGGAACCCACCAGTCCCAGGCCCTGGCCAGCGATCTCCGGGGGCCCAGGCTGCAGCCAGCATGGCCTGGTGCTGGTGGGAAGGCGCTGGGGACATGGAGCTGTGCCAGGGCAAGCAATTCCTGCCCTAAAGAGTCACCAGTCTAACCAGACAAGAATGGGGGAAACTGAGGCATGGGGTGGGCCGTACCCAGCCTGTGATTTCCCAGCAGGTCAGCGACTGAGCTGGGTGTAGACCCTAGGTGTCCTGAGGCCCAGCACCCTGCCCCGTCCACTGGGCTTCACCACCTCCCAGCAAAGCCACGGTTTCTTAAGGAGGAGGCCAATCCTGCCCTGGCCCTGCTGAGCGGGTCACCCCGCCCCAGCACAGGTCGTTACTGGTCCAATATTGCCCAGCACTGGGCCGTCCGCAGCTATAAACCTCCTGCCATGGCATGTCCCAGCCACCAGAGGGCGCTGCACCTCAACACCCACCAGCAGACAGGCCAGTCCCAGGGGCAGCTGGGGTGGGGGTTCAAAGAGCAGCTCCACTGGCCCCCCCCAAGCCTAGGGGGGATTGGCTGTGTCTGCATGGAGCCATAGCGCCCCCTGGTGGCTGGCAGGAGCCCTGCCACCAGGCATGTCCCCATTTGTGCACGGGCAGGTGGCTGTGTTCCTGGCGCGGGAGGCTGTGGGTTCAAGTCCCAGCTCCCCGGCCCAGCAAGGGGGGGGGGTTGGGAGCAGGGCGCGGCTCTGGGGCCCATCCTGGCACAGGGGGTTGGGAGCGGGGCGCAGGGCCTGGCTCCGACACTCCAGATGCAGCAGTTAAAAGAAGGCCAGGAGCAATGATCCTTCAAATTGCCACATCTGTAGAATCTGCCTTTTATTTTCTGCTTCATGAACTTTTATTTCCTATTATTTATTCACCTCCCCCGCCCCACCGGCGCTTCTCGTTAGGATTTGCTGTGCTCCCCCCGCACCCCCTCCCCAGCACCTGGAGCCGCCAACGGCGCCGGGCCCCGTGATAAATACCCCCCGGGGAAAGGGGGAACCAGAGCGTGGAAACAAACTGCGAAAGGGGGGGGAATGAGCATAACCCGGCCAGGGGGGGGTCGGAGAGGCGCAGCCGGGGGTGGGGAGCGCAGGGGCTGGAGGGATTGTGGGGGGCTTGCAGGGGAGGTTGGGGGGTGGAAGGGTCTGGGGTGCACTGGGGATGCTGGGGTGCAGGATTGGGGGGTACAGTGGTTTTGGGGGTACAGTGTGCTGGGGGGATGCCCCACTCCAGACAGGAAGGGATGAAGGCAGCCCCAGCCGTGGGGAACCATTGTATTGCCCCCACCCCAGCTTAGGGGAGGCTGCTGGCCAGTCCCCCCCATCCCCCTGCTTGGAGTGTGGGAGTAATGGGGGCAGGTGGGTGTCGCCGCCCCCCGCCAGAGGAGATGAGCCCTGCTCTGAGTGCACTAGGGCTGGGTTGGGGGCTGGCCCCACGGTATGGCCCGTCTCTCTGCCTGGCTCTTGCCCCAGGGGTCCTGTGCCTCCCCCCTGTGCAGGCTTCAAATGTGGGTGCGCTCCCACCTTCGATGGGAGGGGGCAGGCAAGCGCACCCTCCCCATGCCTGGCCCCCCACTCCCCCAGCCCCATCCTCCAGCAATTGCTCAGTGGCACCGCCAGGCGCCAGGGTGAAGAGGAGCAACTCAGACACTGGGATAGGGCTCCCCGAGGACGATAGGAGTGGGGATCCTGATCCCAACTCCCCTAGGCTTGTGACATCCTGGTTGCAACACTGAACCCAGGAGTCCCACGGGCGGGTACAGAGCCAAGGGGGCAATAAAGGGGCAAAGGCCCTTGCGCTCACAGGCCCTGGCTGGCCTCCCCAGAGGGTCTGAGCTCCCCATGCTGGGAGAGAGCAACGCCTCTCTTCGCAGCTCGGACAGCACTAGGAGGGGGCTCCTGCTACCCTGCCAGCAGAGGGCAGCCCCAAGGCCAAGCTGGCTGACAATGCCCCCAATACAAGGCCTCTGGCCTGAGCCAGTTGTGAGCTGCTGACCCAATTCCCTTCCCCACACACTGATGCCTTTCACTTCCAGAGCCTGTTTCAAATCCCGTTGCAGGACTGGGGCCAGGGCTCCCCTGTCAAGTCTGGGGACCCTGGGTGCTTCAGGGGGTCCTAAAGAGGAGTAAACCATGAGTGCCTGGGAGCAGCTCGGGGCCCATGTGTGCTGCTTTAAATCCCCAGCTCCCGGAGTCCCGTGAATGCAGGAGACTTTCCTTTTGCTTAAGAAGAAAAGTAAGTGTCTGGCCTTCACGGCCAGGGAGAAAAGCTGGAAAAATGGGACTCCTGGGACCCCAGAAAGTGAAGGCAAAAGTGACTCCCCAAATTATTATTTTGAACATCTCAGGATTTTTTTTGGGGGGGGAGCAACATGGCCTGCTAGCGTGGCTTCCTGCTGAGTTGGTGCAAAGCGCATCTCAACCTCACTCCTCTTTTTACACCGTAGCTGGCACGCCAAACCGGTTCCACAAGCCAGCATTTCGCCATAAAATCTTGGCCGCGCGGGCGAGCAGTGGGGGAGGAGAGACACACACGGCAAGGGCCTGAACTGTGATTCACTCCAGGCTGGACATTTTTTTTTCTTTTTAAATGTAGCAAATACATTTCAAAGCCGGTTATTTTCCTTACACCTTGGAATTCGCCAGAAGTTCTTCAAGCGTTTTATCGCTAGCACGAGGTAGTAAAGTCCTTACTTAATCAGACACCTGCATCTCGGCCCTTATGGGATGGGGGGAGGAGCACGTCGTCGCAGGACCCATGAGGTGGGTTTTTTCTTTAAATTTAGAGCCAGTAAAAAAATGGAAGCTTCCTGGCGGTAAAGGGAGTGAGCATGCAGCTGCCTCTGGGGTGAGGCATGGGGGCTTTTTACACAGAGCTCCATCACCTGGTGATCAGATGCAGCTACCTCTGAGGAGGAACACGGCAGCTGCTTATGTCTTTCATGGCTCAGGCCACCGAAGATCTGGCCTGTGCGACAGATGCCCTGTGTGACTGCGTTAATTCAGGCAGGCCCTTGGCCGGCATCATACAGGAGGCCAGCCTAGAGCAGTGGTTCTCACAATAGCGTTTTTGGTGGCCTCAGAGTGCGGCCACCAACTCTTGCTGGTGGCCGCACTGACAATTGTGCCGGATGGACTGAGTTAACAGCAGGAAAATCAGACAAACAGGCACATAGACATGGCCAGAGAATAGGTTCTGGGTTTTGATGCGTCCAGTGTGTGGATCCAAACATCAGCAGAGGCTGAAGAGCTCTTTGAATGGAAAGGCTACCTCGCCTGCCTCGCTCACCTGTCGGGGGAAAGGTGAGTGGGGGGCATGGCAAACTGTGGCCCCTGCCAGGCGGCTGGAGGGAGTGACTTGTTCTTCCCTCCAGAGCAGCCATTCTGGCTGCAGGTGCAGCTGGCGGGAGGCAGGGAGGAGGCTGCTGGGGGGGGGAACTGTAGCTTAGGGAGGGGTCAGGGGTCACTTGCAGGGTGGCAGGGAGGGGGGAGGAGGGGGTGAATGCACCAATCCTGGAGTGAATGGAGCGGCTGGCGGGGGGGGAGCAGGACCCCAGGCAGTGGCGGGCAGGGAGGGGTGCGGACTCCGAGGCAGACACACGGAGAGGGTATGGGGGGGCCTTACCTGGGCCCTGCAGGCCAGCGATGGAGGGTGTTTCTGGGAGCCAAGGGCTGGGGGTTATTCGCCCTTCGGGGGCTACTCCCAGCAAGTCCCACCCGGGCATATGAGTCAGGTGAAGCAGGGCTGGGACAGGCGGATCCCTGCCCCTCCCTCCACAGCTGCCTGTGGCGCACAGGTGCCCCCTGGTGCTGCAGACAAGAACCGTGGGCTCGGTATTTGCAGAGGGCTCCTCTGCCTTAGAATCCAGGAGCCTTTGACCCTGGGCCTGCCACGGAATTGCCCTGGGCCTCAGTTTACCAAGCTGTAAAATGGGGCTAATCAGTTTTCCATTCTTCTCTTGTCTGTTTAGCCTTTGAGCTTTTTCAGGGCCGGGCCCGTCTCTCACGCTGTGTTTGTACAACCCCTAGTGCAAGCTCAGTTGAGAGCTGTAGGTCCTACCATAAATGCAAGCAATCCTAACATGCCTTCTTGCACACACACCCCGCGGGATAAGATTGAGCACTTTTCAGCCGTTGCTTTCAAAGCGCTTCGCCAGGGAGGGCAGCGCCTCATCCCCATGCTACAGATGGGGAAACTGAGGCACAGGGAGATGAAATGACCTGCCCAAGGTCACCCAGCAGGCCAATGGGTGAGCTGGGACAAGAACCCGGGTGTCCCACGGCTCATCTTAGCCTTTTCCAAAAGGCCCATTCCCTGGAAAAGCGTCTTTCGCCAATGAGTTATTGTCAACCCCCCAAAAAAATCCCTTGATCCTTTTCAGTCATTCTCAGCAGGCAGATCAAGCTCTCCTCCCCTGCCACTGGTGCCCCATCAATGTTCACAGCACACCGTCTAAATCTGCGACAAAGGTAACGGGCTGGGAAGGAGAACTGTAATATTTTATAGCCGAAGACCATAAAACCATAACAGCCAAGAGGGGTTCACCTCACCCAGCTGCTCTCGGTGGCGTCTCTCCCATCCAGGGTGTGTTCCCAGGCAGGGCGCCTTGTCATGCTGAAAACACAGACAGTGTCATATCAAAACGCTTCCTTGCGCTGCAGCTGATAAAGCGCCGCCCTGCAGAGGAAGGCTTGTCTAGTGGTTAGTGATTCAGAGCGTCCAAAGCCAGAAGGGAGCGTCTAGACCGACCTGCCTGTATTGCACCGGCCAGAGAGCTGCTCCCACCCCCAGTCATTCCTCGTAGCAAAACATCCAGTCTGCATTAAAAATTGCCCGTGATGGAGAATCCACCACGACCCTTGGTAAATTGTTCCCAGGATTAATTACACTCCCTGTTAAACATTTACCTCTTAGAACACCCTCGTCTGAATGCATCTTTCTTCAACATCCGGCCATTGGAGTGCGGTAGCTGATTGAGGAGCCTGTTATTAAATATTTGTTGCCTGTATAGGTGCTGACAGCCTGGGATCAAGGCCCCCCCCCCCGACTTTCTCTTTATTTGATTCCTGGCTTTGCTGTGGACCCCCTGTGTGATCTTGGTCCAGTCACACCAGGCTAGATTTTTAAAGCCATTCAGGTGTCTACCTGCCACTGATTTCACTAGGTGTTGGGGGGGGCGGCTTTGATTCCTTTGAGGTGCTGCCCCCTTGGGCTTTCTGTGCCTTTCTGTAGCATGGGAACAATAATCTGGCCTTGCCTTGCCTATTTCAGTTGCGCCAGTGTCTGAGATGCTCCTCTTCACCGTGGCGCCTGGCAGTGCCCACTGAGCAGTCACCAGGCAGCAGGGGTGGGGGGATGCTAGAATGGGGGGAACGGGACGGTCTCTGGCCCTATGGTGTCGTGTCAGCTCTGGTGATTTTAATCCCCCGTCAAATGGATTTCCCCCAGAGACCCGTGATTTCAAATCGCAGCGTTAAGTAGCTTTCCAGCCCCTGTGGCTGCCCCCAAAAGACTTGAAAATGTGACCCCCCTTCCCCTGCAAGGCTGCAGCACCAGACAGCCCCACACATTGTGAGACCCTATGATTTTGAAGCCAGTGCCGTGAGTTGTGAACGCTCAGGGCTGGCAAGGGTGTGCTTGGCCGGTGCCCGATGCCCCATGCTGGGCCCCGATGCTGAGCCCAGTCAAGGGCAGCTGTAGCAGTAGATTGACTTTTAAAGCGATGGGTCAACTTAAAAAAAATCACCCTCCCAGTGGCATCATTTTGGCCTTCTCTTGTTACAGGCAAACCCCTGAGAAACGCATCAGCAGAGGAGCTCAGCGAGGAAAGACGGGGGGGGGGTCTTTATTCCACTTGCCCCTTTACTTGATTTCCCCACCTTCGCTGCAGCACCAGGCAGCTTTTCCTAGCCCTGGGGATGCATTCACACAAGGAACTGCGGAAACTGAAGTGGCCTGAAACTGACCAGCCTTCAAGGCTAGGATCCCCTGGGGCCTGGGGGGGTCTGTAAATCAGCCAGCCTTGAAATTCTCAGCCCAGCCTGGGGGGCAGCCCCCGGGTTTTCCTTTGCCCCTAGCGGAGCCAACGTTCCATCTGCCATCCCTAGGTGCATTGCCAGGCGTCAGCAGGGCCTGGTGCTCAGACGGGTTCTCCGCTGCTCAGACGAGGTGGCTGCTGCTCCTCTTTGGCTGTTGCTGAATCCTTTTTCCGCAGGACAGGGGCTGGGTGAGCCCCCTCCCACCCAGCACCTGCTCCGAACCTTCACCAGTGTGCCCGAGCCAGGAGCTCTCGGGATCCCCCTGAAACTGGGGAACTGGGCCCATGGCTTTGCCCTGTGCCCTATGGCCGAGGCCAGCGTCCACTCAGTCTTGCCCTGAACTGGACCGGAACTGGTGGCTGGCTGGGGCAGGCTGTGGGGTTGCGGCCGCAGGAGGTGAGGGAGTGCTCAATTAAACCCTGGTTTTAGCAGGAAGATCCGGGGGCAAAGCCCCTCTGGCTGGAGCAGGGGCTCCCCACCTGAGGCCCCACCAACCTATGTGCTCTCTCCCACAGCCAGGAGCTGCTGACTGTGGATGCCACGTGGTTCTGGCTGCCCGTGTGGGCACCGTGGCTGGCTGGAGCGCTGGGATCCTCGTACTGTCTCCGCAGGGGCTGGCGGCCTCAGGCCGGGGCCCTGGGGAAACTACAAGAGCTTCTCTGTCAAGGCTGCTGGTCTCAGCCAAACCCTGGGGTTCCTTCAAGTTCTCCAGGACCCAGCCAGTGCTGCACAGGGGCTACCCCCCAGCCCCAGGGGCTCCCTCTGGCCTGTGGGCATCGCTGCACCAGGCCAGACAGATTTCCTGGTCTATGGGCCTCCGACAGCCTCCCAGCCCAGCCCAGTGTCTACCCTTCCTCCCAGGGCACCAGGCCACTCCTCTCCCAGTGCTCGGCCTAGCCCCACGCCCTCCCCAACCACTGCCCCACAGAGCCTGCTGCAGGGGCAGCCCCCCTGATCCCTGCCCCAGAGGGTCGGGACAGAGACACCCCCACACGTTGCTGATGGCTCGCACTGGCCGGCCTGGCACACCAGGACAATGGGTTTATTGAACCTTTAATAAAAAGCAGGAGCATCCAAGGGGGGGAGCAAAAGTTTGGGGGGAGGAGGGCAGGGACACCCCAGGCCCCACCCTGGGGAGGGGGTGAAGATTTAGTCTATACACAAGCAAGGTGAGGCTGGGATGGAGAAATGTGAACTCGGCAACGGGCGCAGCCCCCGGTGGGGCTTGGATGCCCGTCATGCAGCGCTGTGGGGGGCACTGACGCTGCCACAGGGGCGGGGCCAGGCTGACAGCACGGGGCCTTCCCCACTGCCCCAGGGCCCTGCCCCTCCCCAGCCGCCGCCAAAAATGACGGGCCTTGGCACAGTGGCTCCCGGCCCCGATCCACAGTGTAATCCAGCTGGGAGCTGAGGGTCCCGTGACCAACCTAGCATGACAGGGCAGCCAGTGAGAGGAGGGAACAGAGCCCGCGGGGAACGGGGGCAGGGAGAAACAGGAGCAGCAGCCTAGCAGGGCCCTCGATACAGAGCCGGACCCCAGGCCATGGGGAGTGGGGCGGCTACGGTGGAGGGGACAGAGATCTGCAGATAGATCAATGGCGGGGGGGAAGAGGACACAGACAGACAGGATGTATGGGGTATAGGCACAGACAGATGGGGGCATTGGGACAGACAGACAGGGGGCATGGGGACAGACCGATCAAGATGATCTAGCTCTCTAAAGGTCATGTGATGATCCAAAGTCCCATCTCAAGCCCCATTTGGCTGGGGGGGATTGGGAGGGGCATCTCTAGCCAAGGGGCAGGACAGGCCCAGAGATGCTGCCCTAAATCCCTGGTGCTCGGGTGCCCCCTGCCTATTCCCCTCCTGCCCCTGCCCGCCCTGGTGGAGCCACATCACCCACATGCCCCCCCATGTTCCCACGAAGCCGTTGTGCCCGGTGTCGGGTGCTGCCAGCCCCGCCGGCGGCTGCGTCTCTCTCGTCCCAGCAAGCATCCGGGGCTGGCGCCGCTCTCTCTCCGGGTAATAAATAACAATCCCTTTGGCTGGCTGCCCCGAGCCCGTCCGGGGGTCCCAGGCCGCGGCTCCCATGGCAGCTACAGGTGGTCGTAGGCAGTGGCGGCTGCGGGGGGCGCGGGGGCCCTCGAGGCAGAGCTGTAATAATACGGGGAACCTGGGCAGGACCGATAGTACCCATTAGAGGGGAACGCGTCTGCCCCCCCCAGAGCTAGCCATTCACACGGGGCATCACAGATCAACCTGCACCCTCCCCGCGCTGTGCCCGCTGCCGTCTCCTCCCCTCCCAGGCCTCACAGCCACACGGAGAAGGACGTGGCCGTTGCCCCAGGATGCTCAGGACCTGCGTTCTGGTCCTGACTCTACCACTGGCCTGCTGGGGGACCCTGGGCAAAGCACTGTCCCACTTGGTGCCTCAGTTTCCTCTCTCATCTGTTGTTGATGTAGACTGGGAGCTCTTTGGAGCAGGTGGTGGATCTGGGCGGCGCCTGGCCTGACGGGGCCCTGATCTCAGACGGGGTCTGGGCACGCCTTCCCCCCACACCATGGACAGCCCCATCCCGCGCCAGGCACTCACTCAGCAGGCTGGAGTTGGGGAAACGCCAGGCCTCACCGTAGGTGGAATAGGGGGAATGGCTGTAGGCGTTCGCAGAGTAATCGCTGCCTGCTGGGGACAGAACGAGGAGTCAGCGCCCACATCCCCCGGGGGGGCTCAGTACCACCGCCCCATCCCCATCTCCCTGTTGGGGTGGCCCAGGGCCCCCAGCCCCACCACTGAAAGCGCCTCCCCCGGACACTGCAGCAGGAGGCGTCTCCGGCTCGGGGATGGGGCTGATCGGCCACCCCTGCCCTGCCCCGAGGGCATCGCCTGCCCTCCCCGCATGTGACACCAGGATCTCTGGGCCACTCCCCACTCCACGGCCCCCAGTGACCCCGCAGCCAGGCTGAAGACAGTGGGAGGGGTGGGTTTGGCGGGCTGGGGAGGGTGCAGCCAAGCCATGAGCATCTGCAGAGAGCTCAGATCCCACGGTGAGGGGCTAGAGAGAGATAGACAGGGTGTATGGGGAGAGACAGGCGGGGATGGATGTTCAGATCGGCCCCTGCCAATCGCTCTGATCAGTCGATCCGTGCCCGGTCTTTCCCTGGCACCTGCTGGGGGAAGCCGTGAGCGAGGCGCTTGGCTCTCTGGAGGGCTCAGCAGGAGGGCGGGGGGAGCCAACCTGAAGGGGCATTTGGTGGAGCGCCCTGAGCGCACATGCCGTCAAACCGAGTCCTCTCCCCCACCCCCCCACGCCAATCTCATTTCACGCTCCAGGAGAGGGGCTGGGGCCGCCCGGGCGGCTCTGGATTCTCAACGCTGCATTAAACACATCTCCAGGGTAACGCGGCAACAAGCCAGTTCAGCATGTTCCTGGCCCAGGGGAGCTGCAGCTACCTGGGCCACGGGCCATGGCCCACAGAGATTAACCCTTTGCGGACAGCCGGCTGCAGCACCGGGGTGCTTCCCCCTTGGGGATTAGCATGCGTCTGATTCCCAGCGCCCCATCCCCCCACCTCATTTCTTAGCATCAGGGTGGTATGGGGAGGGGTGGGTCCACCCCCCCACCTGGTATGCACACACAGACGTCCCCTGGCCCCACACCACAGCTCCTCCCCGGTCCCCAGAGCTGAAACTCAGAGCTAGAGCTGATGGAAGGGGAGAATCCTGGGTTTTGGTGCAGCCCATTGCAGACAAAAAGAGCTGCAAAACTGACCTGGGAAAGAACCCAGGAGTCCTGGCTCCCGGCTCCCCCTGCTCTAACCACTAGACCCCACTCCCCTCCCAGAGCCGGGGAAAGAACCCAGGAGTCCTGACTTCTAATCACCCCACCTGCTCTAACCCCTCCATAAGCTGTATGTCCAAGCCCAGGCTTCCCCGCCCCCCCACTGCTCGGCCAATGCTCCTCGCTCCCGACCTGCAGGCCCGTCCTCCCCATGAGAGCTGCGTGGCACCGAGATGCCCTCTCCCAACTATCCGGGGCCTCCCCTTTTCCTGCTGGTGGGCATGGGCCCTTCCTGGGACAGTCACGGGCTGGCAGTGCCCATCCCCCCCCCCCCCGTAAACCCCTTTGCCCCCCCCGGCCCTACCTGCCACCATGCCAGCGATGGCGGAGGAGGCGTAGCTGCCCTGCCCGCCGGTGGGGATGTGCGGGGGGTAGCCAGGCAGAGTGGAGCCGACCATCTCGCGCCCTGCAAGGGAAAGGAACAGTGGGTGAAAGGCGGGGACATGCGAGGGGGTGTGGGAGGCAGCCCCCACATGGGCCCCCAGCCCAGCCGGGTAAAGGAGCGGGGCTGAGCCTGGGATCAGCCTGCCAAGGAGCCGCACAGACATTAGCGACCTAGCTGGGATCCACCTCGGGATCTGCAGGCATGATCCTCCGGCCTGGCTGAGGATCTCCCTCTGGGATCTCCCTGGGGATCTGCCTGTGGATCTAGTACCTATCTAAGGAACTACCTGCTGCTGATCTGGGGGATCTCTTCAGCTGTCTCTCCCCCTTTCCTGTACCCCCAATCCCTGCCTTGGCGACTGTCCGGGCTGATGCATCCCTGGGCGCCGCTGTAGGGCCAGGGCACTCTTGCTGTTCTCCAGCCCCAGGAGCTGCTGGTCTGTAAAAGCCCTTTTGCGCTCTCCTGGCAGACTCCCCGCACGGGCTCCCTGCTCCCCTGGCTCATTCTCTCCCTTCATCGGTCCCTGATGGGTCCATGAGGCCGTGGCCGTGCTAGCGAGACAGGAGCGTGCTACTGAATGCTCGCCGAGTTCCCCAGTCCAGACGGACGCTAAGGGGTTAACTGGACATCACCTCCCCCCTCCTTGACCCTGTACCCGGAGATCCCCATTTCTCTGTCTAACCCGCTTCTCGTTGGACACTGCCAAGGCCCTAAATCCCCATCCGAGCCCCCTGCCCTACCCTCCGCCCCGCGCTGTCAGGATGAACGACCAGCCACAGAGCGTGGGTGACAAGCACGTGGGAGCCATGCAGTGCGACGGCTGAAATGCTTGCCCCGGGTGCCCCACGGCCCCACTGACAGTCTAAACAGGCTCACAAAGGATGACTGTCCCCCTTCTCCAGTGAGGGAAACTGAGGCACGGAGTGTGGCAGGGACTCACCCCAGGGAGTCAGTGGCAGAGCTGGATTTGAACCCAGGCATCCTGCGGCTAAGCTCGGTGCCCTAAAGCACCAGGCTGGGATGACCCGGCCAGTTCTGCCTGGCTGTATGGCTGAGGCTGTTTCCGGGGTCCATGCCCGCCCGGCCAGCTGCCCGTCCTACCAGTGCAGAGGACCCCAGGGGGTGGGTGTCCAACCTGCCCCAGCAACCCCCATCAGTGACCCCTGCTGCCCCCCCCGGGCCGGGCAGGCGAGCGCCCGCTCTGAGATGGTGACGTACCTGCCACTGGGGCGGGAGAAGGGGGCGCCAGGGGATCCAGTCTACAGTCTGGAGCTCTGTCACTGGCTGAGGCCTCCCCCCACCCCGATTCCTCCCCAAGGGGGGGCCCACAGCCCGGAATGCCCCTCCCCCTGGTATCGGCACAGCTGGCAGGTTGCCGGGGCCTGCAACCTGAGCTCTCTCCTGTCACCCTCCAGCGAGCCGAGACCCAGCCATTTCCTCTCCTGTGGCCGAGCAGGGAGGCCTCTGGTTCAGAGCCGGCTTGGCAGATCCCCTGCTTTCCAAGGAGCCAGGCAAGCCTGTTCCGACCCAGCCCCCCATCGAGGACTGGATCAGAACCCCAGAATCGAGCCCCCACAGTGGGTGGGAGAGGGCTGTCCCGATCCCCATCCAGAGCAGTTAGCCTGTGGAACTCACTGCCACCGGGGCACACTGGGGCCAGGCGGGTTCTGAGGCAGAGGAGACCCCAGATGGATGAATGGGGCCTGTTCCAGGATGCAAGCTGGCCACGGCCCAACAGTGTCAGGGAGCGACTGGGATTCCAGAACTGCCCACCTGGGGTGGGGACATGTGAGACAAAACCCCAGGAAGATTAATCCAGTTCTGATCTGGGGCTGCAGCCCCTGCTCCCAGAGAATGGCCCAAACTGCCCCAAGTCTTGGGAGGCCTCAGAGCCTGGCATTCTAATCCCCTCGCGCGCCAGACCCCGGGGCAGGCAGCTGCCCCTCAAATCTCTGCTGCTGGAGAATCCCCATTCTCCAGGAGCAGTGCGGGGCCGGGGACACATAGCCGAGGAGCCCGTAGGCGACCAGGGACCAGGCCTGGGGAAAGGGGACAAGCTGTGGGGGGGAAAGGGAGTGAGCAGGGCTCCCCCAGGCCTGGCTGGGAAGCTGCACATGAGCAATATTTGGACTCCAGCCTGGCGGGAAAGCGGAATAAAAGGACCATTGATGAGGGAGGGGAGGTGCAAAGGCCTTTGATCTCAGGCCAAGGTGGAAGGGGGGGTGGATCAGATCTGGCAGCAAAGGGGTCAATGGGCCCTAAACAAGATGCACATGGAAGGGTCTAAGGCAGAATCCCCAGGGCACCGTGGGGGGCTCAGCTCCAGAACTGCTGCCCGGTTCCTGCAGGGAACCCAGAAGCTGGTCGCCCATGGAGCCCATCTGTTCAGCCCCCAGCACCAGCCAGACCCTGACTGGGCTCTGCAGGGACCCCCAAACGCACTGGGCCAGCTGGGTTCTGGAGGGAGACTAGAACCTGGCCTCACTCGAGAACCCACCGAGGAACTGCCTTCTCAAAGGGGGGCCCACAGACTCAAACTCTCAACCTGGCCCCCCAAGCTAGTCTGGAACCCGGCCCTATTCTAGATGCAGTCTAGAACAACTGCTGGGGTGGTCTGGAACCTCCATCCTTCCTATCACCTGGGGACTGGAGCTCCCAGTCCAGAACCTGCCTCGCCAGTGGGGCTCTAGAGCATGTCTAGAACGCGGCGCTCAGCTGCGTCAGCCGCTCGAGAACCCCGGAGGTTGCCCCCTGCATCGCTGGCTGCCAGCCGCTTGCCTTGGCCCCGTGCATGGCGACCCGCGCTGCACCGGAGCCGTACCTGGGACGAGGCCCTGGCCGGTGAACGGGCCGTAGATGGCGGAGGAGTGGGGGAAGGCGCTGAAGGGTGACCCGGGCTGCAGGTCCGGAAAGGCGGTGCTAGGTAAGGAGGAAGGGGTGGAGCTGGTGCTGGAGGCCTCAGGGGTCTCCTGCTTCACAAGGAATGGGGGGTGGG
>ML675633.1:3292331-3328425 GCA_007922155.1 Mesoclemmys tuberculata | reverse complement strand
CCCATACTGCTCACCCCCCAGGGCACCCCAGTACAGCTCACCCCCTCTCTCCTACTGCCCCACCCTCCTCTGGGACCCCCCGATCCTATAATCCCCTCGACACCACTCACCCCCCCACCCCCCGCCATGGCTCACGAGAACACGGACCTGCTCGCCCTTGGCGTGGCCGGAGGCGGCGTAGGTCTCGGGGTAGTGCTGTCGCTCGAAGGGGCACTCCAGCGGCTCCAGGGGGGGCTGGCCGAAGGCCTCGGGGCGCAGGTGCTTGCGGGAGGTGCTAGCACTGCTCTGGGAGTCCATGCTAAGCCGGCAGCTCTCTGGGTCACCTGCCGGGCAAAGCAGCTGTGAGACCCCCACCACTGGCCACACCAAGGCCCTGCTCTTCAGCCCCCTGGCCCCCTAGCCACGGGCACGGTCCTGCCACCCCCTAGCATCCCACTGCCAGCTCCTGGGTGCTCCAGGCCTAGCCAGTGGCCCCAGGAATGCCCGGGCATCACACGGCAACCTGGTGGCACCACAGAGGCTGCGACGACTATGTGGGCCCCTGGGCTGAGTAGTAGGGACTAGCTTCTGTGGGGCTGAGGCACACGGGAGCCGCCAGGGTCCCAGCTGGTCTCAGCATCCCATCACTTCACCCAGGGCGGGCCGGGAGGAGCAGGTCTCTGTCGCCATCCCAGGGTGTTTGTGCCCTGCCCATCCCTGTGGTATCTGACCCCTCTGTAGCAATCTGCTACCAGCCCAGCCTCAGAGACCCCCCCTTCCTGCCCCCCAGCACCATCCCGACCCCGCTCACTGTCGTCCATCTTCCTCTTGTCGCTGCTGGGCTGGGCGATGCCCAGGAGCCCGCTGATGGAGTACGTGGAGCCCAGCGAGTCCGACTGGGGCGACTCAGGGGGGGTTACAGCCGAGCTGGGGACTGAAAACACACACACACGTTTCCCCCCCCCAGGTCAGCGTGCGCTGGAGCAAGAGCCAAGAGCTAGGGCGGGCCCAGAGCCGGGGCCCGGATCCACACAGCGCTGGGTTGTGCCACCCGCCCCGAGGGTGAGGCAAGGCTGGGCATCCCTTGTGGACCGATGGCTCTGTGTATTATGGCTCTGAGACAGCCACCGCCGGGGTGGAGACTTGCGGCAGAGGTGCGGCAGGAGAGATGGGAGTTCTCACCCTGATGCCAGCATCCTTTCTCCGTGCCTCAGTTTCCCTGTCCAGGGGCAATGGCACAGGATGGTCAAAAAAGTGGAGGGCATTTTCCACAAAGAATTTTGATTTTTTTCCGGCAGCAATTCAAAGGCTGAAAAATTTCAGGCAAAACCTGAACATTTTCTATGTGGCAATGCTGCCCTCGTACCTTCTGGGAGTTGTAGTTCTGGTGGTTCATGCCCCCATTCTCCCCTATAGGCCACGATTCCAGGTGAGGCTACATCTCCCATGATGCACCATGCAAGCAGTGTGGCTGGGAGTCCCTGACCATGGGGCATCATGGGAGTTGTAGTCAGCTGGGAAGCCCAGCCCATAGAGGAAAACAGTGATAAAAGGCAACCAAACAACAGCTCCCATGAGGCACCAGGGTGGCGTTGCTGAATGGAAATATTTCAGTTTTGGTGCATTTGGGGAGTGGGGAGGGTTATGGAAAAAAAAAATCAAGATTTTTTTCTGCAGGAAACAGACACTTTTCATGAAAAGCCCAAATTTCTATTGAAATACAGTTTAGATGGGAAAATTTTCACCAGCCGTGTGCATGAGGACTAGTTGCTGTATTTCGGTAGCCCCACGGCACAGCCAGCTATGCCAATCTAGGGACTTGGTCACACCGAGCTTTATGAATAGAGCTGGGAGGAATTTTTTTGGTCAAAATGTTTTGGGGGGATGGGGGCGGGGAAGGAAACAAATGCAGATCGACGGGTACAGAAACATTTTGCCATTGGAATGGCTGTTTGGGGGAAAAAACCAACAACACGATTCTGGGGAAAGAAGACATTTCACGGGAGGGGGCAGCGTATTTTGGTTTGAAATGACTTTTTGTTTCAAAATGGCCTTGTTTGCAAATTCAGAAATGCGCAAAACTGCTCAAAACTGAAACACGACCTTTCACTCAACCCCAAGCAGATTTTTTCCCCCGGCTTTTTGATTCGCCAGACATTTCAGCCCCACCCAACAATTTTTATTTTTTTAAACTTTTCAAAATTGCCAGTGATTTAAAAAACAAAACCCACTATTTGCCCAGCTCTGCTACTGCCTAGGCACTAACAGGACTGATTTTGGGGGGGTGCTTTTGAGATCAGTGAGTTCAGTCCCCACTCCACTTTAGTGAGGGACACTGCTGAATTTTGCCTTTGCCCTAGAGGCGGATCTTGCGGCCCGGGGGATCAGCCGCTATAACGCCCAGCCGCCATGCAAGACCCAGTCCCAGAACTTACTCAGGCTGTGCCCGGGACTCAGGGCTTTGGAGGTCACGCAGTTGTCCATTGGGAGATTGAATGGTTGCTGGACTTTGGTCCTGATGATTCTGACGGGGAGAAAGGGCACAAGGGAAAGTAAACGCCAGCCGTGGGCACGGGCGTGTCCAGTGTGTAAATTATGAGACTTCCTGGACCAAATCCTGCCTGGGATTTAGGTGGAGGCAGATCCCCTTGACTTCAGGGTGTGGTTTCTAGCACCAACTAGAGGGAGATTCACCCCTGGGCACAGAGCCAACGCTACATACTAGGTCCCATGTCAGGCCCCCTTTGCCTGCAGGACATCTCAAAGTACTTCAGTCCCATGTGCCGGATGGGGAAAGTGAGGCACAGAGAGGGGAAAGGGACTCACCCAAGTCACAAGGGAAGTGAGACAGAAGTGGGGCCCAGCCCTTGTGTGATTTAAGTGGTTCCAAGGCATAACAACTCCCCCAGTCCATATCAGGCGCCCCCTTGCCCTCTCCATGTGATGGGAGCCCCAGCTAACTGAGCATGGGAGGATCCCCAATAGATCAGAGGGGGACCTGAGGAGATGGATGGGGGTCCCTGTCTGGGACAACCCTGCTCTCAGAGTCCCCCTCACCACCCCCGGACCTGTTAATGGAGCTGACACTGGGCACGGTGTCGTTGTCGCAGACACCCTCGGCCAGCAGGCGGTCGCGGATCTCCCAGGCAAACATGGTGGGGTTCTGCCGCTTGTAGTCCCCAATCTTCTCCACCACCTTGGGGGTGGCCACCTTGGGCTTGGAGCCCCCGATCACGCCGGGTCGTATGCTGCCAGTCTCGTAGTACCTACTCCAATAGAGAAAGCAATAGGGTTACCGGGTAAACCGAGGGAAGCAGAGGGTGGGCCCAGCCGGGGGCACGAGGGTGTAGGGGCATCTATGCTGAATGAGGCAGGGGCTCCTATGGGCTGCCCTAGATTCCAGATGGGGGAAACTGAGG
Organism: Mesoclemmys tuberculata; assembly: GCA_007922155.1. NCBI lineage: Eukaryota > Metazoa > Chordata > Testudines > Chelidae > Mesoclemmys > Mesoclemmys tuberculata. The sequence continues at coordinate 3,325,027 of ML675633.1, read as the reverse complement.
CATGGAGTGGGAAAAGTCTCACAGGGAGTAAGATGGGGTCTTTCTAAGTAGTCAGGGTGTGTCCAGCGTCCAGCTATGACAAACTCTTCACAGGTCAGGCATGAGCTGGTTCCTCCAGCCAGCCCTTCCTACTGTGCCCATCACAGTGGTGTCTGGGGGCTGCTCTGAGACCCTGGTCTGGGGCTGGTCAAATTACTTATTGCAAACAAATTACCTTCAAGCCCCTACCCCGCAGGACCGTCCCCAGCCTAGCGCACACTGCATGGGTAACGAACGCGCACACCACAGGGCGTGTGAGCAGGTACCCCCAACACATGGCACGGGTGCTGGTCCTTCACTGGCTGTCTGAAACTCTTCCATAGAATCATAGAAGGTGAGGGTTGGCAAGGACCTCAGGAGTATCTAGTCTAACCACCTAGTCAAAGCAGGACTAACCACAGCTAAATCATCCCAGCCAGGGCTGTGTCAAGCCGGGCCTTAAAAACCTCTAAAGATGGAGATTCCACCACCTTCCCTAGGTAACCCATTCCAGTGCTTCACCACCCGCCTAGAGAAAAACTTTTTCCTAATGTCCAACCTAGGCCTTCCCCACTGCCACTTGAGACCATTGCTCCTTGTTCTGTCATCTAATACCACTGAGAACAGCCTAGCTCCATCCTCCCTGGAATCCCCTTTCAGGTAGTTCAAGGCTGCTATCAAATCCCCCCTCATTCTTCTCTTCTGCAGACTAAACAAGCCTAGTTCCCTCAGCCTCTCCTCATAAGTTCCAGCCCCCTAATCATTTTTGTTGCCCTCCACTGGACTCTCTCCAACTTGTCCACATCCATCCTGTAGTGGGGGGGCCCAAAACTGGACACAATACTCCAAATGCGACCTCACCAATGCCGAATAGAGGGGAATAATCACTTCCCGTGATCTGCTGGCAATGCTCTTACTAATGCAGCCTATGCTATTAGCCTTCTTGGCAACCAAGGCACACTGCTGACTCATATACAGCTTCTTATCCACTGTAACCCCCAGGTCCTTTTCTGCTGCCTAGCCCGTCGGTCCCCAGTCTGTAGCTGTAGCTTCCAGCTGGAGACTAACCCATGGCAGGTGGTGACTGACCCACTGAATATTACTGTTCATGCCACTCCGCCAAAATCCTGGCACCATCCACCCCCGGACCACCTGGGGTGACAGGAACTGCTTGCTCCCCTAGGGGAGGGTTCCTGGCCACTCAGTCCTGCTGGGAACCAGGCGCAGTGATGGCCCACAGGCACCGTGGAGATTCGCTGGAGGCTGAAGCATCTGATGCTGTTTGAACAGAGAGCCCTGTCCCCTGAAGCCGAGAGTCACCTGCCCTGGAGGCACCCCAGCCAAGTGCAGGCCTGAGAACATTATCTTCATTGACAGGGGAAACTGAGGCATGCAGAAATACAGGGAGAGGCCCAAGGTCACACAGCGTCTGGGGCAGAGCCAGGAATCGAACCCACAGCTCTTGAGTGCTGGACAGTGCCACATTAGGCTCTGCCCAGACAGGCCCTTGTTACTCTGTTGCAGCAGGGCCATTCCCAGACTGTGTGGCAGCCTGTAACAGCACCAGGCCTGGATTGTCCCATGGGGGACTGGCTGGGGAGACTCTGTTGGAGTCAGATGGGAAACTGGCAGTGGCTGGCCAGGGAGACTGCGGGTGCCCCATCCCGCCTCCACCGCTCACCAGCAAACGGCTCCCACTTCTGCGCTTACCTGCCCAGGATCTTGCTGACGCAGCCGTGGCTGACACGCAGCTGGCGGGAGATGTCGCAGGGCCGCACGCCCTGGTGGGCCAGGTCCACGATGCGCTGCCGGACCACTTCCGGCAGGGGGCGGCCGTTCACGAAGGCCCCGCCCAGCTGATTCAACCCGCCATGCCCTGCCGAGAGACAAAGCCAGCCCGGGGCAGGCCAGGGGAGACCTGGATTACTTAGGGGGCCATGTACTGCCACTGGAAGTATAGGCTGGTTACACTGGCTTGGCGCAGGCAGATCAGGTGTGTGCAGGACCTCCAGGGGGAAGGTCTCTGGCTGCGGGGTCTTAGACTCCAGGGATCAATGAGCTTTTTAGCAAACCTTGGGCTACTACAAAATAAGAGCCCTGGAGCCAAAAGCAGAGCCAATGATCTTATTGCGTGTCTCGCGATATTGGCCTTTAAGTCCCAGCTCCCAGAGTCATGGGATTACAGGAGAATCTCAGCTGGGGTTTTTGTTTTTTTTTAAAGCAAGTTTCTGTCCCTTGTGGTTGAGGAGAAAATGTGACCCCCAGTGTGACCCCAACAGCTTGAACCCCAGAAAGCAAATAAAAATCCTCACATTTATTTATTTTCAATCTCATGCTTCGTTTAGCCTGACTCGGGATTTGTGATCTCTTGGCATTGACAGCCCTGCTAACAGACTCTGTCCCCAGGAATGGCACAGGCATTTCCCCATGCCAGCCTCGCCAGTGATATATTATGATAGTGCCTAGGCACCTGGTCCGAGATCTGGGCCCCATCGTGCTGGGTGCTGCACAGATAAAACTAACATAGATTAGATCTGAGGTTGTTGGACACAGCAGATCTCAGGGATAAGGGTTTATAATCAATGTGTAGGAGTTCCCACTAGAGCGATTTTAGGTGGAACTGGTCATGACACTATTATTGAGGTGGCCTGATACTTTCCATTACGAGCCCCTGTTTTCAGTTGCATATAAGTTTAAACATTTGGGGCTGAAAATTTCCAGCTCAGGTGCCTCCATCTGAAATGATGTGGAGAGTTTCAGCTAAAATGGTTTTGCTGTTTCTAAAAACAAGACTGGGCGGGGGGGAATACATCGCTTTGCCCATGTTTAAAATGTCTTACAACCCTTTTGTCAAGAAGCTCTAGCGCCTCCATGCTTTGGAGGTAGGACTTGCAATTTGGTGGGAAGGAGGGTCACCCTGGGGTCGTTGAGGTGCCTTTTGTCAGCCCCCTGAAAATTCACTAAATTTGGCCTAAAATCTCACTTCGCATGTGCTCAGTGGAGACTTAGAGTTTGGCAACTAAAATTCTCCAAAGATTCCTGCTGCACTGAGCACGCTCCAGCCCCTCACAGCTCCTACATGTGACCAGATGGTGCTTGCACCATCCCCCCAGAACAACTGAGCGTGCTCCATCCCTCCCAGGGCTGCAGGGGTGAACAGGACTTTCCCTGTAACTGATCCTCCCAGAGGCTAGGGCTGCTGTGGTGCTGGGCATCAGAACCATTCTGTGCCTTCTGTCCCCTCTAGTGGCCGACCTGCATAAGAGATAACAGCCTACTACTGCTGCCAGTTACTCAGTTAGCTCAGGTAGCAGAGATCCAGGGACGCAGCAATTCCAGCCCCAACTGTTGGCCCATTTAGGGTGACAGTAGACTTCCACAGGATGAAATGTTGGGTTTTGCTACATCTTTGAAAACCATGGGAAATTATATATACAAAAGGTTAGAAGAATGCTCATGCTGCAAAGTCAAGCACTGAAATGTTAGGAAATGCTAGCTTGCAGGCTGCCCATGCAACCTGCATCCAGCTTTCCTGCGTGTACATCTCATGATACAGTCTTTTAAAAACACACTTCGGAAGCCCTAGTCCACAGACAGTGATGAATAGGTGAAGACAGGACTCCAGAAAGTCAGGTGACTTCATAGGATGTGTTACTGTTCCTTCTACGTATCTATCATCTGTGGCTCTCTAAGGGCTTGTATGCATTGTGTTAAGGAAACCCAAGCACGTGCCTTGTCACGAGGGGATCGGACGGCTTAATGAATCCAGGTTTAGGAAGCCCTTAGACAGCCTGTAGGCTGACAGCATGGTCTAGCCAGGGGCATCACTACCCTTCCTTGGGCCCAGGCTCCAAGGAAGGCCACAGCACCTTGCTCTAGGTGGATAAGCTCATAGCTTACTAGTCTTTAGCCCCAGCCCAGCGGGCTTCTATGGAAGTCTGTAGCCCCCTGGCCCCTACGTAGGGCAGGGCTGGTAAGGAGCCCACAACCCCCACCTTCCAACAGGCAGGGCGTGAAAGCCATCTATTGCCCCCAGCCCTCAGGCAGGGCAGGGCAGATGAAGCAGTCTATAGCCCCTAACCTTCCCACAAGCAGGGCTAGCAAGAGGTCAGGTGCCCCCCATCCTCAAGGAGGTGGGGCTGGTGCAGCACAGTAGCTGCTGGGCGCTCAGAGGAGGCCAAGCACTCTAGGCAGGCTTTGGAGGCTCCGGTCAGTAGGGCGGTTGCTCTGCAGGGCCTGGGTCAGGCCCAGACTGCAGCCTCTGGGGAGACACATCTACCCCCAACAACAACTTCCCCCTGACTGAGCCTTTTATACTGGCCCTTCCTGTCCTGGCTCCGCCCCTTTCCCCCCAGGTTGTTTGGCCTGCAGGACCTGGTTCTGTCCAGCAGGGGCATCACAACCCTTCCTCAGGCCCAGGCTCCAAGGAAGGCCACAGCACCTTGCTACAGCCACAGATGAAAGCGGATAGCTACACAGAAAGAACTGTAATACATTCCCCAATGTGGGGGAGACATTATCTTTTAAAGTTGGTCCCATAAAAGTTATGACCTCGCCCACTCTGTCTCTCTAATTTTCTGGGACCAGTACAGCTACACCACCACTGCATTCTGCAATGTGTTAAACATGCAGGCGAGTTCAGAGATGAGCACGCAACCAGAATGGGCCCCGGCACTCGGCCGCAGCAGTCCTCTCGCCGCACTGATTAACTATCCAGGCAGGTGTAAGGTAGAACATGAATTGCAACAGTGTTGGATGCTGTAACAATGTCGGCGCAAATAGAAGCTCCGCTTCAACCTGGGTGCATAAAGTGGGATATAATTCATCCTTTAAATATGCTGAGCAGGCTGTGCTAGTGGGTGCAAGAGACTGGCAAAGTTATCACAGGTGTTGAGACCCGGCCTCTGACACCAGCAGACACCATCTCATCAGGATCATCCACCAAGCCCATCCGGGAGGTCTCATACTTGTGTTTTATAGCTTCTGGTCAGACTAGCTCAGTTCTCAAACGACGAGAACCATGGAAACTTACTCGCCAGCTCATGGAAAACTGCTGATCTGCCCTGTGACACCCGACCCTTGCTTCTGGATGGGTCTGGGCCCTTCACATGAATGGCTTGGCTCCATCTCCTCGTGGGTTATGGAGCAAGGGAGCAGGAGTGCCATGGGCAGACAGGAGCAATGCTGCTGTCAAGGAAAAGAAAAAAGGGTGGGGAGACAAGACAGAGTTCTTCAAAGCACAGTCCTATGGGTTGAGTTTGACACCTGGGAGCTGGAGAAAAAACCCCTGCCATGGCTGCAGGTCAACAAAAAGACCCTGTTTGAGAACATTTTCAAGAAATCCCTGTACCACTGGGTAAAAAAGGCCAAATGTAAACAGCGCCACATAGAGATGCGAGGCCTGGTTGTCAGAAAGACTCAACAGGAAAAATGCTCCTCAGAAGGGAACGACTTGTAAGGGGCTGACGTGGACGTGTCTGAACCAGATTTGGAGCTGAGCCGAAGAGTACATTTATTTGCTCACCGTTCCCAAAGGCTTACCGGGCCAGCAACCGAGGCCCTAGATTATTGTCATAAAATTCTGTTTTGGGGGTGCCGCTCTCATATGACTTTGAAAATGCTGGTGTTCGGAATAGAACGGGTATGTTAGTTCGCTGCAAGAGTATTTATCAACTGCCGCTGGACTTCAGACGTGATTTCTTTTATTACTCAGGATAATCAAACATCCTGGGTGCAGTTTCTCTGTTTAAAAGTAGTTTTATTAGGCACCTATTAATTTTAACATTTCATCTTTTTTCATGCTGTTTGGTACGTTGCTAGAAATAAGGGTTTATGCAGATTTAGATATTCCTTATGATTTATTATTTTCCCTAGAAATCTGGGTTTTGAATAAATTATATCATTTAAACCATGGTACCACCAGCTGCAGCAGAAGGAATCTTTCATTTGCAATGTCATTTGTTGTAAAGCAGTGCAATGAGCAATCCCCAGTGAGCGAGAGAGGCTTTTTTACTGTTCTGTTTCAGGGTCCAGCGTAGACATAAATGGTTATGAACATCCATCGTCTGCGATGTCTACAACTTCAGAGTCATCTGCTGGCCACCACCAGCAGGGCTAAAAAAACAGCAACAAAAAAATCAACTTTCCTGCATCATCCGGTAAAACTAGGGCTGAGTTTGTAATCAGGACCAGCAAATTCCAACCAGACTCCATAGATGCAATGATTGCTCGGTTCATTTTATGCAACAAATTCTCTTTCGTCTTGTTCTGACCAAACATTTCACTGTCAATGTATGAGAAGGGAATTGAACAGTGTGCAAAAAACATTGACGGGAACTTTGTTAATCCGAGTCTTCATGGATGGAGAAATGCACGCGAGCATCTAGTAAAATGTGCTTGTGTGACAACAGAAGATGGGGTTGTGGTGGAATATCCATCCTTAGAGGTTTTGAAGGCCTGGTTTGACAAAGCCCTGGCTGGGATGATGTATCTGAGGTTAGTCCTGCTTTGAACAGAGGGTTGGACTAGATCCCTCCTGAGGTCCCTTCGAACCCTCATCTTCTATGATTCTATGTAATGGCCAGACAGCAAAGTACTTAAATGAAACAGCAGGAAGAGCGATAACAAACCGTGAACAAAAATTCAGGTGTGTAGCTTTGTCACAGAGAATGCGGCAAATGTAGCAAAGATGAGAAGAAATCTAGAACAAGATAGCGAAGGGAACCTGACAGTTATAGCCTGTGGGTGCAAAGATGTAAGTACAACTCCAGGAATAAAAGCAAATGTTGTGGAAATTGCGAAATATTTCCAGACCCACCGCTCTGCTTCCGATTTCCTGAAACTGATTTCCTTCGCTTTGGGCAAACCGCAGCAAGATTGCTGCTACATTGCTGAGGGTGTGGACATTTGGAACAAACTTCAAGAGACGCTGAAGAAAGAAATACCCACCAACAAATTGCAGGCGGCAAAGCCGGGGCTGGATCAAGCACTTTCTCTGATTCCTATTCTTGCTGATATACTCAACCCGCCGTACCAGGATAGATGCCTACCTGCTGAAGATGCTGCTGCTATAACATGGGCACTGATAATCACCCATTGATCGTGCCAACCACAATACATTTCCGGGCTGGAGGTGAATCCTGCAAGCCGTATGTGTTTGTTGCTAATATTTTAAAGAAAAATCCCACCACTGAACTGATGCAAGTCACTGGCTAGGCAGAGTTTGTGGAAGTGTTAAACTAGTTTTTGCCAGCTGTAGCCTCTTCTGAAGGCACAGAGAGAATATGTCCTTCACTTGGACTCGTTCATTCAAAGATGAGAAGTTGCAGGCCAGCAGGGAGGGAGGCGGCGCTGAAAAGCAGGAACGCGCATCTTGATGGTCCGGTCTATGGATAAAAGCGCGGCGAGAAGAGGTGAGATCTACTTGTTTTACAAGTTCAAAGGACAGCCTAAGGAATGTAGGAGACTGTTGCCTCATCTCAAGAGAATTAGGTGTCACAAAGTTCCAGGTTCTGGTCTACAGCCAGCCTGTCTCCTGGGAGTGACTCCTTCCCTGGTACCACCAGGGCAGGCCCGTGGCCTCTACAACTCCAACACTGGGCCATGGACACCAGTGCCCCGTCTCTCTCCATGGCTCTCTCTGCACTGAATCCAGCCAACCCAACTGGGTGCCCTGAGGATTCAGCACTTTCAGACAATATTCCCAGCAACAGTGTCACCATTTATTGGTCGCTCGGCTACGGAAGCTGGGCGTCCTTTGGGCAGCCCAGATAGGTGGAGGTTACGTCATAGTCTGCCAGTGCTGTCATGAGCCAGTCACACCGTGACAAACTCCATCTCCAGCTCGCACTGTTGGCCCTCTTAGCTCCCCCAGTCCGAGCTCCTGCATCCCTCCAAAAAGCCCTCTTCTTCCAGTCATCAGACCCCTTTTTCTCCAGCTCCACGACCCACCTGCCGGGGTTTCCTGTTGCTAGATGGGGGGAACCTCTGTTGATTTGGGAGTGGGGGGCTTGAGCCAGTTCTTTAATGACTGTATTCATTGCTCACAGATAGCGAGGTGACAGCCCAGGCAGCAGTGTGAACCCTTTTGCACCCACTCGACAGCAATGCAACATGCAAAGGGAAACTGAGCCACGCCTAGCCTGCATATAAATATTACAACAAATCCCCACTTGAACATGTTAGGCAAGTAGGAACTTCAGCTGCAGACACTTTCACTTAGGCGTACTTGAAAATTTTCCTGGGCCGACCTGAAATAATCAGATGACTTCACTGACTACAGTTAATGCTGCTGTTCCTTTAATAAATCATTTCGCTGGAACGGTGAAATATGTTTTGATCAGCAAAGCTGATGTATCCGAAACATTTCAGGAGCTTTTCTTTAATAAAAATAAATTTTATATGCCGGTTTGTGTGTTTAATTAAATTCCCTGTTGCCATCCTAATGCAACGTGACACAAATCATGAGCAAAAAGTGAATTGTCTAGTGAATAAGCAGTAGATCAGTCACCGTTTTCGAAGACACTAAAAACGTACAATTAATAAGAAGCTGAAAATATTACACTATATCATTGCTTCAATAAATGCATGTCGCTATCGGGGCCCCTCCCAGGTAGCGAAAAGTTGTACCAAATCTAGTGTAAAGGCACCGTCTAACTGTAAATCAGTTATAGTTATCAGTTAATGGTTATATCAGCCAACAAGAATGTTTCTTTCTCTAGAAACTAACCAACACACAAACGGCAACATTGATTAAAATCGACGATTTAAAGTGAGGCTTTCTACCTGGCGATTTAAATCAATCTGCCCTGCAGCCGGGACTAGACTGGGAAATTTAGGAGTCCAAGCCAAGGGATGTCAGGAGCTAAGCAGCAAGGACTTCCCAACAGCGGAGCTGCCCATGAAGAGCTCAATAATCTTCTTATTAGACATGTCCAGTCTCTCTCTGACCCTTGTTAAGTTCTTGGCCACAGCAATAACCCGTTGTAGGCGGTTCCGCCGTCTAATGGAGCGACATGGGCCTGGCTTTTCCATGGCAACTCCATGGCTGTCCGTCAAGTTAACCCGCCATGACTGAGGGGAGGTGGAAAGAAATTTAATTCTGGCCACACAATAGGCCAGATCTTCTGCTGGCGTAGACTGGTGAAGCTCCAGTGGTTACAGTAGAGATAGCAGGGCTGAGGCCCTTCACACCCGCTAGGGATATGGCTTAGCAGCAGATTGCCATATCTCTTGGTTTGCACACACAAGGCCAGGCTCTTCCAATCACATGGTAGCACCATTCCCCTGCCCTATTATTTCCACACACCTCTGGCCAGGAGATGCTTGTGTTCATATGAGCTAAGATGCATTCTGAACTTGGATTAGCTAACCCAGGTTAAAATAGCAGTGAAGACATGGCAACCTGGTTTTCAACTCGGATTAACAGCTCTAGTTGGGGTACATCTACATGGCTAAAAACCCCGTGGCAGCGACTCTCAGGGCCTGGGGCAACTGACTTGGGATCGTGGAAATCACTCCAGGTGCTAAAAAAATCTGTGACGATGTTCCAGCATGGGCTGGACCCTGGGATCTGAGACCTTCCCCCTCACGAGTCTCAGAGCCAGGCTCCAGTCCAAGCCCAAATGTCTATACCATAATTTTTAAACGCATAGCGCAATTTTCAGATGCAACTTTTAGCCAAGTAGTGCAATTTTTAGACACAATTTTTAGACATGTATCGCAATTTTAGACATCATTTTTAGCTACAAAGCACAATTTTAGATGCAATTTTTAGCCACGTCGCGCAATTTTAGATATAATTTGTACCCACGTAGTGCGAGCCCCGTGAGACTGAGTCAGTTGACCTGGGCTCAGAGACGCTCTGTTTGTTTTTTTGCTGTGTAGATGTATCCTTAACACCTACAGGGGAGCCTCTTCCCACATGCCTTGTTTCCTTCTGCAACCAATTTGCCGCTTGGAGCCGCGCAGGGAAGGCTGTTGGAAGGCGGCTTCGGCCACATACACACAACCCCTTCCCTGGATCCTGGCATTGCTTTTAACTCCCCATCCCTCTGCTGCTTGAGGGTTCTGTGGCAGTGGGCTGGAGCTAAGCTAACTCCAGGGGAGGTGGCGCAGGACCTCGCTTTGTTCTTGACATCTGGCCCCTGCGCTCCGCCAGCTGCTTGGAGAGGGAGGTAGGCGGAGGAGCGGGCACACGGGGTGCCCGGCGCAATATGGAACAGATTGCAGCTTGGATCAGGCCGCCCCCAGGCCAGGCTGGGCTGCAGCCAATGTAATATGCAGTTAAAAGTGACACTGGACCTAGCACGGAAAGCGTCAACCTTGCCGAATAAATTACGCGCCCGTATTTATCTGAGTGGAACAATTCTGCAGCCCAGGCTCCTGCAGCAGCACGGTGCTGGCCAGATTCAGATCTCCCCTACGCCAGTTTTACTGAAGTCACTGGAGCTCGCCTGAGTTCCCAGGAAGGTGGTGAGATGGGAACCAGGCTGTGCAGAGGTTTACACTCTAATTTATCTGCCTCGTGCTCTAGGCGAAGGGCGGGGCTGTGCTTAGCATAGGGCACAAACAGCCAGGAGCCCGGGGTACAAATCTAGACCAGCTCACCGGGCAATCTTGGGCACGTCCCTTCCTATTGCTGGACACAGTTCCCCTATCTGATACTTGGGGAATGTCTCCTACCTTGCCGGGCTGTTGTGGGACGGTCTGTGTACAGCATGGCAGACTTCTCCCTGTATGAGTGAGGCAAAAGGGTCGACACACACGCTCACAGATCTGCACACACACCCGGTCCCCCCTGCGCCGTTGCACCTCACGGCCCCTATATGCTCCTTTGCCTTCCAGCAGCACCCCTGCCCTCCCACTGGGCCGCTCCCTTCTCTCCTGGAATGTCAGGCTGTCCCTGGACCCGGTTCACCCCTGCTAAAGGCCCACGGCCTTAAATACCATTCGACATCCAGGCAACGGGCAGGCAGGACCACATTTGGCTTGGAAGTTTCAATGGGAGGGCAAATCCTGGGTGTAATGTGGGCTTGGATGGCTAGGGAGAGGCGTCGGTTGATTCCCTCTTAGGGTGACGGGGCATGTTGCTGAAAAATGTCTCATTTAGTGACGAGACAAGGGGGGTGAGGCAAGATCTGTTATCAGACCAGCTTCTGCCGGGGGAAGAGAGCCCAGCATTCCAGCTGACCCAGAGCAAATTACAGCTGATTTTCCTAAACGAGCATTTGATGGTACTTTACATTACGCCAAACATCTTGGTTTTTCCTTTGTGCAGTTTCACACAGGAGGTTTATCTCCGTTGGCCTGGTTTGCCGCTGCTTCTCACGGGGGCATCACCTGCACGAAGGCAGGGCGGGCGGAAGGTTTGAAGCTTGTTGCTCTGCCGTGCAGGGTTGTTACACAATTTGTGGGGCATGGGAGGATCCGTGTGTCAGAGCCAGAAGAACTCGGCTCCCAAGTCGCCGGTGGCTGGCTGTTCCAATGATCTCAGCACCGTGGCGCGTCAGCCATGAATGGGGGGGTGCTGATTTAGAGCAGATCACAAAACATTCTGCCTACATTTTCTGCCCTCCCCATCCAAAAATGGCTTTCTGACCACAGGGAAATGTTCACCCCCAAACAAATTACATTTTGGAGGGAATTAATTGTTTATTGACCAAGCCCAAAAAGGCAACCGGAAGCCAGTGTTTTTCGGGATTGAACAAAATGGGTTTTTGAACAAAAAATAATGAAATGATGCCCCCTCTCCAAAAAAAACCAACAAAAAAACCAGGAAAACTTACAAGAAAATGTTGTTTTCCAATGAAATTTTTCACAGGGGAAAGAGATCATTTCCTGAGCAGCTGCCATGTTGAGCAGGAAAAATCCGAGTCTTCCTGGAAACCCAGGCAATCTAGAAGAGCCCTGTCCAGTGTGATGGGGAGGAAGACAGAGATCCTTCCAGCAGAGAATTCCCTAGCCCCCGCCGGGGTTTCACAACCTCCCCTCCCACTAAGCCCCTCTCAACAACAGCCACAAACTCACCATCCCTGCTCCAAGCAGAGCCCTGCCCCTGGAAAGTGAGAAACACCAAAGACCCCATGAAATCCCATGGAAATGGGGATGGAGGGATAGCTAGACAGAGCAGTGCACCTGGGGAGGGAGGGATAGTTAGACAAGAGGTGTGTATGGGGATGGATAGACAGACAGAAAGACAGAGACGGAGTGTGCAGGAAAATGGACAAATATAGAGAGAGGGGTGTGTATGGGGATGGATAGATAGGCAGACAGACAGACAGGGAGTGTGTGAGGCATTGGACAGATACACAGAGAGGTGTGGCTCGGGGTGCATGGATGGATGGATGGATGGACAGAAAGAGGGTGTGCATGTTGATGGACAGAGGACTAGCTCCGTTGCTGTGATCACCAGGGGAGCGACGTTCATTACTTCAACCAGTGTGAGCGTCCCCAAGTCCCGGTTGCTGGTGCCAGGCCTGTGGGGTGCAGCAACCCCCCCAATGAGTTAGAGGAGCTGGCACCTCGCAGGATCCGGCCCTATTAGAGCCCCCTGCGGTGACAGATTCGGACAGGCTTTTTCCGCCACCCTGGGGCTGCCCTGTACGGCCCGTGGCAGGACAACGGGTCTCTGGGCCGGCCCGGGAGCAGGTAGGGGAATCATTGGAGGAATGGGGGGACGCTGCCCCCCACACAGAGCTGCAGCCTGTCCTCTCCACGACACCCACTGCCTGGCCACCAGCTCCCCCCACCCCCCGTCCTTTCTTTCCCCATCTCTCCCCACCCCCATCCCACCTCCCCTGCATAATCGTTATTGCCCGCATGAGCGCTCCGGCTCCGCCACCCGGCTCCCCTCTGAGGCATTCTCCCCTCGCCTGTTATTCTTGTATTAACGCCGAGCCCATTACGGCTAATTTGCTCGCCCTAATCTCCATTTATTTCTCCCTCGTTGGTATTAGTTTTTGCTTCTCTATTGCTCGGGCCTGATTTCCTTTTCATCTCGCTAATGGGCCGTCCCCCCCATTTCTCTGTTCATCCGGTTTCCCCTTGCCATGCGTCCCCAGACTGCACCCTCTTTCAATTAACCTGCCTGCCTGCCCTGGGGCTGGCGGGGTTGGAAATCAACTCACCCCCCATTTGAGGCAATTCCCCATGGGGCAGTGGAGTCGGGAAGGCCTCTGCTAAGCACATCTGTGTGTTGCCTCCTCCACACAGGACCCCCAGAAACAAGACACATCACAGGTGTCCCCCCCGAGATCCCAGCTCCCCTGTCCACCACAGGCCTGCCCTACAGCCAGACACCCCCGCTCCCACAAGGCTCTGACCCAGCCAGGCCCAGCCCGGGCACCAACCCAGCAGCCTCTGGGGATTTGACCGCCAATCTCACGCTGTTTGGTGGTGGTCGTGAAGCTCCAGCTCCCGGAGCCACGGGATTGAGAGAATCTCTGCGTCAGCCAACCTGTTTGCAGAGCCCTAGGGCCCCCACCCCGCAAAAGGCTCCACCACTGGACGGCACCCACAAAGGGGCCCTGCCTTTGGCATTGCAAAACAGGGTGTGTGTTCTGAACCCACCTCTTTGTTTTCGGGGGGTCTGGTTCCTGGTTTCAACCCTCCTTGTGGATAAGACTGTGCTCTGGAGAGTTACGGGCACTACTCTGTACCCCAAGTCCTACCTCCCACCCCCTCCAGCACTGGCACTCCAGCGCCCCTTCCCCATGCCTGCGCCTCCATTCCCTGTATCCCACCCCCTAGTACCCCCACCCCTGCTCCCTCAACCCCACACACCATCCCCGATCGCCTCTGCCCCTGTACAGCACCTCACACTTCCCTTCTCCAGCCCTTTTACCCCTTCGCCCGCACAGTACCCTGGCCCATCTCAGCCAGCCACACATCCCTTCCTGAGCTCCTGTGAGCATTCCCGGTACAGCCAGTGCCCCAGCTCCCTGATCTCTGTTGCTTCCCCCCAACTACCGCCAGGCTGTTCCTAGGTTCCTGGCAGTGGGGTGGGGTGGTAGATCAATCCAGAGATGATTAAGCCAGTTGGGGCCCTGAGGATCATCCCGTCCTGCCTCCCGTGTAGCCCAGGCCATGGGTCCTCCCTGAACGAATCCCGCTTTGAACCAGAGCAGCGCAAAACATCGTGCCCTCGCCTTCAAAATGGGCCAGGATGGAGCACGCATCCAGCCTTTGGGAAGTTGTTCTCCCGGGCAGGCAAAACTGTGCACCTTATTTCTGGTCTGAATTTGTCACGCTTCAACTGCCAGCCATTGGATTGTGTGAGATCTTGTTCCTCACTCGTTCTTTGGGCTCTGCTGCAAGATACTTCTTGAACTGTGGGCACCAGGACTGGGCACAGGATTCCAGCAGCGGTCACACCAGTGCCAGTGGCAGAGGGAAAATAACCTCCCGGCTCTTACTTGAGATCCCCCGTTTATCCAGCCCAGGATCGCATTCACCCTTTTGGCTCCAGCATCACACGTGTTCAGCTGAGTCTCTGCCACGCCCCCAAATCTTTTTCAGATTCTCTGCTTCCCAGGTGAGAGCCCCTCAGCCGGTAAGTATGGCCTCCGTTCTTTGTTCCTGGATGCATTGCCCTACGTTTACCTGTAATGTTTGCATGCCCAGCTTACCAGCATTCCAGCTTGCTTTGTACCAGTGACCAGGCCTTGTCATTACCTCCCACTCCTCCAAGCTTTGCATCATCTGCAGACTTGCTGAGAGATTGGATGTTTTCTTCTCTGTCACTGATCAAAATACGAAATAGCGCAGCGCCGCAGGCCTAGCACCGCAGAAGCTCCGTAGACACACAGCTGCTCAGTGAGGATTTCCCATTTACAGTTACGTTTTCAGACCTATCCATTCGCCAGTTAGCAAGCCGTTTACGGTGTGCCACGTCAATTTGTTATTGTTCTAGTTTCTTAATCAAAATGGCAGGATGAGGTCAAATGCCTTAGCAGAGTCGAAGCCTATTACAACACCATCATTAACGTTATCAACCAAACTTGTACTCTCATTAAAAAAGATACAAAGTGAGTTGGACAGGCTCTGTTTTCCATACACCCACGTTGACTGGCATTAATTACATTACTCTCCTTTAATCTTTATTAAAGGAGTATCGTACAGGCCATTGCACTGTTTTGCCCAGGACTGATGTCAGGCTCACAAGCCCAAAACTACCCAGGTCGCCCCCCTTTTAAATATCGACACGACATTCGCTTTCTTCCAGCCTTTGGGAACTTCTCCAGTGCACCATGACTTATACAAAAAAATCAACCTCAATGGTCCATGAAGCACCTTCCCAGCTCTTTTGAAACTCTTGTACGCAAGTTATCTGCACCTGCTGATATAGAGATGTCTGACTTTAGTATTTGCTGTTTACATCCTCCTGAGTGACTGCTGGAATGGAAAGTATTTCATCATCTTATGATATGAATACTTCACTGGCTTTTCCCCAAACATAGAATAGAAATATTTATTGTATTCTTCTGCCTTTTCTGAATTATTACTGATAATTCTATCATTACCATCTAGTCATGGACAAATATCGTCGTTAGAGTTTCTTTTATTCTGGATATATTTGTTTAAAACTCCTTATTGTCCTTAACTCTACCCACCAGAGACGTCTCCTTGCATCCTTTGGCTTCCCTTATCATTGGCCATGCCAGAGGGCTCACAGCATTGCTCCTAACTAGGGGTCTCGCACAGCTTTGGCATCATTATCAAGGCTGGGCAAAAGGGGGCTGATAAGAGCAAAGGTCATTATAGACCCATTGCCCCAACCTACAACCAGGCTGCAGCAGATCGGGGGAGTGAAAATGATTTCATGGAATTTCAAAGCCTGTTTTTTCCCCACAAAACTTTTGTATGGTTTTATAAATATTTGTTGTAACTCTGTTTTCTTTTCTCCTTGTTCCTCTTTGCTTTCCCCTCAGCTGTTTGTGTGAGGAAGGAAGGTGCTGTGGGGGGAGGGAAGGGAGAGAACTCCATTTAAAAAAATGTCAGGGTGGAAAAAGGGAGAGAGAAAAAAAATTGCCGACTAACGGAGTTTTTAAAATCGCACCCCAACATTTGACCAAAAAGTGGAGAATTTTCCACACCAATATTTGATTTTGAAAAATAAAATAAAATAATGGTTTTGAATGAAAAAAAAAGGTTGAATGAAAACAATTGGACCCAGCCTCCCCTTCAGAGAGGCCGGCAACACAGCCTGAAACGTCCCTGCCAGGGGCAGTGTCTCTGGGCTCGGTGTTTCTGCAGCACAGAGCACAATGGGCTGCTGGGCTGTGCCTGCACCTCTAGGTTGCTACCACAACAACAACAACCAATAATCGCCTTTTTTCCCCTTTCTCCACCAGGCCGCAATTCAACCCCAACCAGAGGGGGGCGCTCCATGACACTGCTTCAATGGCAGAGCTTGTGATTTTTCCAAACCACTCAGAGCCCATTCCCAGGAAATTGGGGACAGCCCAAGGTCACCCTACAGGGACTAGCCCTTCAAGAGAGGTCCCCATCCTACAAGCGAGTGGACAGGGGAACCCGTTTCATTCCACCGGAGCTGAGAACAGCTGCTGCAGATGGAGAGACGCGCAGCACCGGGCCCAGGCCCTCCTCCCCCCTGCAGGAGGGGAGCTGCCACACACAGTTAAAATGCCTTCAACATTAAAAGCCAGCCCCTTCCCAGCGCCGGCGGCGGCTCAGCCACTTTTATGGCGGCACTTATCGCATCTGACTGGTTTTATGATTGCGGCCCCTCGGGAGTCCTCCTGCGGTCGAGGGCCGGCGGCCGGTGGGCTTCGGGGAGCCAACGGCAACCTTAGCCTGGCAAGGAGATACAGCCAGGGGGAGAGTCCTGGATAGGAGACAGCAGTGTTTCCTGCGTGCCAAGAAGGCTAATGGCATATTGGGCTGCATTAGTAGGAGCATCGAGGGAGGTGATTATTCCTCTCTATCCGGCATCGGTGAGGCCGCATTTGGAGTATCGTGTCCAGTTGTGGGCCCCCCACTATAGGAAGGATGTGGTCAAGTTGGAGAGAGTCCAGCGGAGGGCAACAAAAATGATTAGGGGGTTGGAGCACAAGACTTAGGAGGAGAGGCTGTTGGAATTCAGCTTGTTTAGTCTGCAGAAGAGAAGAATGAAGGGGGATTTGATAGCAGCCTTTAACTACCTGAAAGGGGGTTCCAGGGAGGATGGAGCTAGGCTGTTCTCAGTGGTGGCAGGTGACAGAACAAGGAGCAATGGTCTCAAGTTGCAGTGGGGAGGGTCTAGGTTGGACATTAGGAAAAAGTTTTTCCCTAGGCGGGTGGGGAAGCACTGGAATGGGTTACCTAAGGAGGTGGTGGAATCTCCATCTTTAGAGGTTTTTAAGGCCTGGCTTGACACAGCCCCGGCTGGGATGATTTAGCTGAGGTTAGTCCTGCTTTGAACAGGGGTTTGGACTAGATACCTCCTGAGGTCCCTGCCAACCCTCATCTTCTATGATTCTCTGAAAGTCAGCCTTTCACGGGCGTGAGATTCGCTAGTAGAACTCTACTCCATGGGCTACCTACTAGATGATTACGATAATCCAAAAGAGGTTATTCATTGCTATTACCAAATACTGGTGCTCTGTAATAACGCCAATAACCATAGAACTGGCTACCCATTTTATTGTTAACCAGGAGTATTACTGATTATTAATCATTATTACTGTAGATTTCAAGCGGAGAAAGGACGAGTCTGATCGCCCACTCCGTACAGCCCAGGCCGGGGAATCTAACTTGGTATTATTTGGTACGCTGATAGACGTGGTGCTTTGTTGGCATCTGACACCTTCCCAGCGCTGCCAGGGGACGAAGTGACCCCATCCCGCTTAATTATTTGTCTCTCGCGGAAAAGCTGGGTCTGTTTAATGTGAGGCCCGAAAAGGCCAACGGGAAAGGAAGTGTCATCTTTAGATCTGAAAGCAATGCGTGGACGAGGCGGCACTGCTGGGTGGCTGGGGCACGGCGATGCCCCCGGGGGGAAGGGGTCTTGCGCCCCGTGACTCAGCCCAACACCAGCACCGGGGGTGCCAGGAGCAAAGGCCGGGGGCCACGGGTTGGGCGGAGATGCAGGGAGACACTGGGGGCTAGGCCCAGGGAGTGACCCAGCCGCTGTAAATCAGGGGGGACTCCAGGGGTAAAGCCAGTGTGCACAGGAGGAGAACCGGAGCCAGTAGCCCAGTTCTGCCCTGTTCCCCAGCACCCCTCTGCCGACTCTTGTGGCCCCGTGCAGCCCTGGCTCCTTAAACTCCACTGGCCCATGTGACAGGTGGGTGGGAGCCAATCCCGGATGCACCAGGCTCAGCCCTCATGTATGCTGCCCCCCAGGTGCTGGGGGCCGGGTTGGTGATGTGCCCTGCAGGGAGAAGGGACATGGCTCCATGCCTCCAACCTCAGCTGCCCCCGGGCAGCCAGAGCCAGACCTCCCCCAGAACCACCCAGAACCAGTGACAGGCCCACGATTGCATTGGGGCCCCCAGGCTCCAACTCTCCATTCCAGGGGTGGGATCGAGGGTCCGGGCCAACCTCGCCGTATATTGGGGGAGTGGGAACAGAGAGATTCCAGTCCTGGGGGCTGGGGATCCAGCTGGGATGAAAGCCCCCATTTATTAGCACGGTACCTGCCCCGCAGAGCTGCCGGTCCCCCCTGCAGGCCAGCCGAAGGAAGGACTCACATTCTGCGGGCTAAGCCAAGCCCAACCGTACCCGTGTGCTGTGTTTCTGGCCAGAGAGTGTCGAAATCGCCACTTGTTAATAATAAACCGACTGCCCCAAACACCTTCCCTCTGGGAAGCTGTGCCTGCCACCTCTCCCCAACTGCCATTATTCCGGGGGGAGGGGCGGGGGAGGGTGGCAGGGGAACCGAGGCACGGGGCAGGGATTGAATCAGAAACCAGAGCTGTGCCCCGGCTGGAACTAGCAACAGAATCTGGCCTGCAAATCCCCAGCCCTGGAGCTGCAATCAGCGCGGCGCACGGCCCCATTCGACGCTCGGCTGGCGCGCAACGGCCTGAGTGGCTCTTTGGGGACCATTAACGCTGATGATCTCGGCTCTCCGGCTGAGCTGCCTCCACGGAGCGTTGCTTTTCCCTTCCAAGATAACGCATCATGCAGCCCAGAGGAAGCCAAAAGCAAGGCCCCCAGAGAGCCCAGCAGTAAAATGCCCGATGCCCCCAGCTGTGGGCTCCCCAGACAGCCCCTAAACCAGCAGTCCCCAGCCTTTTTTCATTTGCAGACTCCTAAAAAAATTCAGCTGGGGAGGCGGGCCCCTTTGCAGAGCTCCGGGCTGCAGAGATCGTTGAATTCTGTTCAGCCAGTTTTCAGTCTAAGTCTGTCACAGGCCCCTTAGACATAGCCACGGCCGCCGGGTAGAGGAGCCCTAAACATGGACTCGGTCATACAAACAGGGGGCCCTCACACCACTGGGTTCATTTCCCTGCACAGATCCAGGGCCCTTTCCAAGAGGGAGCGCAAAGGAGGGACACTTGTTATCCGCTAGCCTCGCCGTATGGCGCAGTGCTGGTCAGAGGCCGGTTGCCTTGTGAGTTGCTCCAGGTTTGGGGGTCTTTCATGCCACTGGGACCCTGCCCCCGGGTTGCAGCATGGCATCGTCCCCCCAACCCCCATGACCGCCCCACACGCCGTCATGTCGCCCAGGCAATTAATAAGAATGCTGGGGTGCCCAGAGTGGCCATCATTGAGATGCCAGGCGAGCAGGGGCTACCCAGCTGCGCTCCAAGCCCATTTCCAAAGGGTTCACGCTTCTCCTCTGCTCTCAGCTGGAGATCACCTCACTGCATTTTCAGGGCACCCCATGGCTGGCAGGGTGGCCACCCAGCCCAGCCGCTCTCCCTGGGGGGGTTGGCTTTGGAGTCTGCAGTTCACCCAGGGTTGACCATGGATTTGAAAAGCCATTTCCTTCAGGCAAAAATTGGGGTGTCCGCCGGGGGCATTTCGGGAGTGGCCCAGCTATGTCCAGTCCCCTCTTTGCTCTGTGAACGTGGGAATGGGCAGGAAGGCACCTTTGTGTGACGTTGTGATTAAAGGGCCAGATCTTTACTTGGTGTAAATCAGCAAGGCACCCTTGATGCCCCTGAGGATTTCAGTGAAGCAGGGAGTTGATTTTCCAAAGGCACAAGGGGGGGAGGGGGCAGCAGGATGAAATGCCCAGAGCCCCTTTAGCTTCCCAGGAGCTTGGGTTCCCCTCTGAAAATCTGCCCCCCCCCGTGAAGCACTATTATTACAGCAGGAGAAGTGACAATCCATCATGGCCCCCCACCCTGTGACTCCGTCATTCTCTGGCAAGGTGACGCACTGGTAACGAAAAGCCCCGTCTGCCTGCTTTGCACGACAGCCGCTGCGCCACACGGTGCTGTGCGCATTTGTATTTCTCCCAGCCTTGCCTCGATTCTTTCAGATTCCTGCCTGGTCTCAGAGAAAAAACATCCTACAGCGTTCCAGAGACCAGGGCTAGAGCCTCCCTGGGCATCTGCAGAAGCTGGTGCTGCGCCAGCTGGGCACCTCGCCACCTCGCGAGGCTCCAGCTGGCAAAAAAAATGCACAGTGTTTTTCCAGTATAGTTTCCGATCTGAAACATATTTATTTCTGTGCGCGGGGCGGGTGTTTTCTGGCTGCAAGGGCGTGTGGCCTTTGTATGGCAGTACAGACTTGTACTGTATTTGTATGGCTATTTGATGGTGTGAGTTTATATACCCACACTAGGGGGCGTGACAGGGCCTGGATGGGGTTACAGGTGCTTGTAGATGCGGGGCCTGTTTGTGTGTGCATTGGCTGTGCGCATACAAGGTTGTGCGTGCCCCAGTTTTTGCAGGGCTCCGTACGATTGCGGTGATCTGTGTGTTGACTGGTGTAGCCTGGGTGCTAGTGTGAAGATGCATGTTCATGTCCTGAAAGGTGGGTGTGTTAGGGTGACCAGACAGCAAGTGTGAAAAGTCAGGACCGGGGGGGCAGGAAACAGACACTTCTATAAGAAAAAGCCCCAAAGACCGGGGCTGTCCCTATAAAATCAGGACATCTGGTCACCCCCGTGTGTGTGTGGGTGTTGTGACACAGTGGTGCGTGCGTGGTGCGGGGACGCAGTGGCGAGTGCTACCTTCTCCGGTCGTGCCCCATGGCTCCCCACTTCCCTTGGCTCTGAACGGGTTTTTAAAGCATTTTACGCCTTTTAAAAAACAACCCTCTCATTTCTCCGCAGGCCCTCACGCTCCCACTTCGGGACGTGAATGATTAAACCTGTCCACTCCGGCGGGACGCTCCCTACACCTGCACACCAGCGCCTATTAATAATTACAGTGGGGAGAAAGGGGGCAGTACTCTTTCCCAGTCCCGCTCCTGTGGCAGAACCAAACCCACAGCCGCCGCAGCTGACACTGGATCAGGCCCATGAATGGGCGGGACCCTGTCCTTGCCCCTTCACTCCAGCCCCTTCAGAGGGAGTGGAGCTGCTCATGTTGGTATGACTCATAAGAAAGAGAAGGATCAGGCCCTGGGCATGCACTACGGGCCCAATCCTGCCCTAGGGTGAAAAATAGGGACACTTGTTTTTTGGGGGCAGGGGACATAGTTGTGTATATAAGACAAAGCCCCTAATATCGGGATGGTCCTGATAGTATCGGGACATCTGGTCCCCCTATCCTGCCCCCTCCCTTCAGCTGAGCAAGGCCAGGACTAGATGTCCTCCTGACGCCCCTTCCAGCCCTATGATTCTGTGAAATCACCAGGGCTACTCAGGGAGCAGAGGCGAGGGCGGGCCCCTCGACCCGTCAGATCTGGGGCTGAACCGCTCTTGCTCGGGGACAGAGAAAAACATTCAAAAGAGCCTCTCCGTGACTCAGGAAATGAAACTCACTCGGACTCCGGCTCCAAGATCCTGCACCAAAGGGGCCCCTGCCTCATGGCGTCAGACTCCCAAAGGCCTGAGTCTGCCCTGGAGAGGCCTAAAGGCCAATCCACACTTCCAAGTTTTGCCAACTTGGCTCCATGGAGCAGAGGGGGGATTTTTTGGCCCCCAGGGCTGTGCTGGCACAATTCTTGGATACAAAGGCTGCTGTGGCTGTGTCGCTTGGGGATCTGGTATCAACTACACCCAGCCATGGAAGCATTTTGCCCCTATAACCTTAGCCTCCACTTAGAGGGCCTGCAGCCATAGCTATGTCGGTACAGCTTGTGCAACCGTAATGATGCCTCTTTCGAGCCCGGCCCCTCTTGTAATTGAATGAAGTTGCTTGAGATGGGGTTCGCACAAAACCAGGCCTTAATTTGTCATGGAAGAGGGGCCGGGGCGCAAGCAATTTTTACTTTCGTAACTGACGCGGCCAGCAGTGCCAGGGTTATGAACTGCAACCAGAGGCTGAGTCCTGGCACAAATTAAGCACGGCATGAAACTGCATGGCACAGAGCTCTATGTGTGTATGCAAGGTATATAGGGTATGCAGATAGGAGACAGGGTCGCTACATAATGTGTGCATGTGTTTATGGACTTTTTATATAGATCTGTGAGCATTCAACAAGCCCTTTTGTAAACATGTGGGTCTGTCCACATTCTATATTTGGCTAGTCTTTCTTATAACTATTTATATATAGGCCCTTGTGTGTTAGTGAGTGGTACACACACAGACACACACTGATCAAAAGCAGACGGCTAAACGACTATATATAAAATGCACACAGGTACAAACGCCTGATATAAAATGTAGATTGCACTACGCAGACACACGCCACGGATACAGGAGTATTCCAACACACGTATACTGGTTTATACAAAATATAAACACAAAATGTACACTTTATGAGTAGGGTGTAGATACACTAACACACATAAACCTATATATACATAGGCAAGAGCATATATATGTTTGTACGTAGATAGATAGATCTACCCATAGACACACAGTAATAGGAAAGAATAGCCATGCAGTGCCCATGTCATTTCTTTTATGTCTTCATTTGTTTGTCTGGTGTTACCATCCACTGGCACAGATGTGAAGGGCCGCTTTTACGCTGGACTTTTATGGTGCTTGCACAATGCCTTTTCTTTTTTAATCCCTTTCCTCATCAAGCCCCCAAATTCCCTTTGATTAATTTGCAGCCTTTTTGCCTCATTGTCCCATGTCATATTTAAAAAAAAATAAAATAAGAAAGACGTCGCAGGGTGACCCTTTAAAATAAATGAACCTTTCTCATCCCCCCGCCCCCCCATGGAGTGTAACCTTAGATTTATGACAAGATAATAACAAACCCCTGGTTAAACTAAGAAAACAAAATAAATTCCTGCATGTGACTTCAAAAAAGTGTCAGTCAAAAACAATTACTCCCCATCCATCACTGGGGCAATTAAAGTGACAAACCCCGAAAAGATACTTATCTTGAAACTAATTCAGGAGGTAGCTAAATTATCTCCTAATTAACTTTCATTGAGGACTTTTTCTTTGGGGAGGGGGGAGATGAGGAAGAGAACCGTCCCAAAAAATTAATACAAACACAAAGATGGGTCTTAGAACTCCATCCAGCCTCTGTACAGATTGACATCATTTCTCTGGTGTCCCGCAGATTAAACTATTACTCATCTGCAGCTTTGTCTTTCCAAAGCCACATCAGGTCCAAAATTCCCAGCGTCTCCACACTGAAATAAACTGGGATATGGATGGTAAGCCATGGGTTTTATTTTAGATTATTTCCCCCCTAACTTTTTTTTTTAATAGTCTTGCTATCTATTTTTGGCGTGCATTCCTTAGAAAACCTTCCCCTCCCTGGAAAATGACCCTTCCTGCCTTGGAAATGTCTTTTGATGACAATGTGAATGATTTATTTGGGATTTTATTTTATTTAGCTGTCACTTTACCACACAGCAGAGTCAGCCGAAAAATAAGACCAAGCATACGTTAGAAATTCAAGGCTCCTAATATAGTCCAATTCCACCCAACAAAGCAAGCTAAACGGGGAAGGGGGGAATCAAAGCAGAGATAGACATATCACACTAAAACAAAATCAGCTAGACAAGGGATGTGCAGATAATGTAGCAGCTAGAGAGACCGAGTCAGATAAAATACAATGACAAAACCAAAACAAAAGTTTTACTCTTTGGTTTATGCCGGAAATGTTGTGAGCAGAATTGCCGAGAATAAATAGTTAACAAATAGAAAAGATTACACTTAATAAAATAAATCTCTTTGCAAAATTCACAGGTTTTGTTGTAGCTTCTCTTTGTAAAATGAAGATTTTTGTTGCAGCTTCATTTGGAAATGGCAAGATACACAGAAAGGGTGGGAAATAATATAGTTTCTTTAGATTACAGAGGACAGCCCTGCTATTTAATTAAGTATGCATTTATTTATTTTAAAAGTTTATGGCTTTTATTATAATTGAATCACAGGAGCCAAAAAAAAGACCAGAAGAGATTGCATTGTATTTATATGTTGAGATATTAATTTCTTCCTGTAAAAGGAAGCTACCTAACCAGAAACGAAAGAAAATGTAACAATTAAAAAAGAATCTAATGCTAAACCCTGAAATCGTTTTCAGTTTATTGACCGATTTTATGTGCACTGGCAATCAGGGAGAAATAGATTTCATCTGAAATTTTCTTTGTTACATTTCAGCCCAGGGATTGGCCTGATTCTTTTCATTTTAAACTCAATTCAGACTCCAGCCTACACCGTGTAGTTCCGATGTATTTATCGGCTTAAAAAGGTCCGGGCTAGCCGGAAAACGAAAAGGGAAAGCGACCTGCCGCGGTCTCGCTCGTAGAAATGTTGGGCTTCCCGTCTTTTAACGTTTGACTTTTACTTTCTTCTGTTGGAGGGGAGCAGAAATGGGCGCGGGAGATTTATTTTTAAATCCCAGAAAATAAAAAGCAAATAGCTCCAAAGGGACTGATCGCAGAAAAGGTGGGAGCCGGGCTTAGCAATGTCAGGGTGAATTTCTAGCACTAGGGACTCTCTGTCCTTGTTGTAATTCGGGGCTCTCGCTGGTCCCCCAGCCCAGTGCCTGAAATAAACCGAGCCCTGAAATTAACCAGCCTCGGAGCCGGCCTGGTACATTACACACCAGCCAGAGCCGCCCCGGATTCCTTCCGCACCAGCCCCAGTTTGCACGTCGGGGAAAGCCGGCTCTCCCCGCCGCCCCTCAGCTCTTTACCGAGATGTTCCCACCGCCGAAAAAGATAGGCTCACGGCTGGCGTGCCAAGAGGTAGGTCAGACACAGCAGCCTTCGCAATTTAGCCGCTACAAACACGACGGTCCGGGATATACAGCTCCAGACACGGGCCGGGGCTGGGTCCAGACACACAACAGCCCGATCGAGCTAGGGGTGTTGGGTGTTTCTCTCAGACACCCTGAAATGCTCAGCCCGGTCACCTGGGACGGTTGGGTTTACACAAGAGCTTGGCCTAACCAGAAAACAGCCTGGTGCGTGTGTGAGAGCGACACACACACAAAGCCTTAATACAGAGATAAATAGATATCTCGGGTCCCCCGCCCCGGCTCTGACCCTGTGTGTTATGATAACAAACGCCTCGTCCACGGAGCTGCAGTCTATATTTGCCCAGAATGAATGTGAACTATTGATTTTGTCTCCGTCGGGGACCGGGATCGATAGACGCGAAGCTCTCTCTGTACATTCACTTGTCTTCCCCCTCCCTGCCCGGAACCTCGCCTCGGGGCAACCCCCCGGCTGACGGCCTCTGGCTAATGGCTTCAGACAGACGCAAGACCGTCTTGGGCAAATGCCCACGTGGATCCGCTTGGGAGTAAATCCCGCTCCAGGAAAGGGGCTGAAGGGGTGCGCGGGGGCTGGATTCCTGCCAAAGCGGGGCGGCTCTGGGCAATGGCATTTTAACAGCGGATGCCGGGTTGGGAAAGGCGTCAAGAAGCCAACCCCCCAGCCCCCGGCCCGCCGCATGCCCCCCTGCAAAACATAGACCAGCCACCCCCGCCTGCTTCGATCCCCCTTCCACGGGCCAGCGGGACCCCAAAACAAAGCGGAAACTCTGCCACGTCCCCGCTCGTGCTGCCCTGTCCACACACACCTGCCGTGGCCCCGGGAGAAGTCGGAGCCCGGGCCGGCTGGCAGCACCCACACAGGGCTCTGTTGGGTTGTTTTGGCGGCCCAGAGCCCCCGCTGCCCGGGAATGGCAGGGGTTTATCCTCACGCCGGGCCAGGGAGCCGTTATCTCCCGGGACGCTCAACTCCTGGCGGGATTTCGTGTATGTCAATTGGTCAGGTCAGGATTTTCCCTGGGTCTCCCCAGCCCGCCCCGCTGCTCGCTTAGCGCCGGCTGGGTGCCGGCGCCCCAGGAAATCAAGCGAAACTGACACATGGCCAGATCCGAAGCCGGCATTCCCCCCCCCTTTCGATCGCTTTCGGGTGGCCCGGTTGGGTCCGTTTCTATCTCGTTACGGGCACATTTCCAGGACCTCAGCGCCCTGGGCTTAAACCGTGCGACATTAAGACATTC
Source organism: Mesoclemmys tuberculata (assembly GCA_007922155.1). NCBI lineage: Eukaryota > Metazoa > Chordata > Testudines > Chelidae > Mesoclemmys > Mesoclemmys tuberculata. The sequence continues at coordinate 3,298,517 of ML675633.1, read as the reverse complement.
AAGATATTTGTTTCCCCCCTTTTACCAGAAGAAGAATGCTCTCCTTTTTAGAAACGAATTCGCAATGAAAATAAACTTCGCTCGGCGCCACAAAAGAAGCCCGGCTTCTCCGAAACGTGTTGGCTTTTCAGTGGAAGCTTGTTTTTTGATGTAGACAGACCCAAGGAAGCGAATGGAAACTCAGAGGGGCCAGCGACCGGGCAAATTGGACTTTCAACTTCATCTCAATCTCTGGTCCAGGGAAACCTACCATTTCCCCCTTTTCAATCGGGCCGCCTGCAGGGGAGAGTCTCTGGGCCTCTCTCTTTTGCTTATTTGTTTTTTTAGCTCTCCCCATGCCAGGGGCACGCGATAAATCAGCAATCGAAGGGGCCAAAGGAGCGCCACGGCCAAGCAAACATGCCGGTGGGAAGCGGAGATCGCTTCCATCGGAGCCCGCGGATCACAAACAAAATGTTTTCGATGCGCCCGGTCCAGAAAAGGGGAAGAAATGGCCCAGAACCAGCTCCACAGACTTTCAGCTGTTCGAACAACATCCTAATAACACGGAGGAGGTGAAATGATGGAGGGGTTCATTTCAGCCTGAATTTCTCTCTGTAAAACACCCCTGGACTTTAACGGAGCCAGGATTTCACCCCCGCCCCAATCGAGATTCCCAAATGCACCCCCCGCCCCCAGCGTGGGGAACATAGACATGGACAGCGAAGGCCAAGGGATGGGAGAAGCTTACCTGATCGGATCGTGTTATGGGGCATGGCTGGCTCTTGGGGGGCGGGAGAGATCGCCCCGCAGAAGGAAGGTGGGTCTCTGCTCCTGGAGACAGATCGCTTCTTCCCAAGCCGGCTCTGGGAGCTGGAGAGAAGCAGGGGGGTCACCTTTGGATCTCAATCGCCCTTTTCCCCCCAAAAACAATTCCTGACGCCCTAGAAAGGGGAGAAGGGGGGATTAGATCTTGACCCGGCAGAGCCTAAAACCTGCCAATCGAAAGGAAAGCCAGCCCCCCCTTCTGCAGCCAGGGGGGGCCAAGAGGCACGGGGCAGCCCCTGGGGGGTGAAAATACAGCCCATTCTGGGAGATGGGGGGTCACATCCCAACCCCTCTCTGCTTAGGGTCAACGCCCCTCTTCACTTGAAACCGCGATTTTAACCCCCCCCCGCCCCGAAATCCGGGCTCCCTCTGCCCTGGGGAGCAGAGAGCTGAGCACTCCTCAATAAAGGGGGCGGGGGGGCTGTTTACCTGTTCTGCCGCAGCACACGCCTCTATGTGCCTGTCTCTGAGTATCAGGCCGGCGGGGGAGGGGGCGGGGGGGGGAGAAGCACCACCAGAAATCTCCGTTTGACTTTTGATTGCTTAGGAAGTTTTTTCCAATGAGCGAGTCATTTCCAGCTGGTTTTATCCCATGGAGCCCCCCCCCCCCCAGCCCCCAGCTGCCTGGCAGAGCTGACAGGAGCAGGATTGGCTGGCTGGGGGTGGGGAGGGGGGAGGGGGGTCATGGCTGAGTGACTTGAAGAGTTAAAAAGAAAGGCACAGGAGCTGGGGTGGGTAAACTGGGGGGCGGGGGAGGCCCTCAGGGCCAGCATGCAGCCGTCCTCCCTCGTCCGGGCCTGGGTTTGCCCCCCGTTACTGATCCCAGTTTAGGGGCAGGTGTCTGGGCAGAGCTGGGGTGTTTAGCTCTTCATTGTCTGGTGCAAAGGCTCCTACTTAGCATCTTGCCCCAAAGCCCAAGGCCATGAAGGAAGCTCTTGGCCCACCAAAGGTTTGCAGCCCAGAAGTTCCACGGAGATCTCTGTCCTCCCTGCAGCTGGGGCCCAAGTAGAGTCCACGGGAAGGACCGACTGGCTGGCAAGGCCTGGGCCAAGGAAGCAAATGAACGGGACTGCTTGCCAGCCCAGCCCTCGGGGAGCGGGCATGTGTAGGATCAGGCCCTTCTGCCATCCCAGCAGGGCTCAGGGGCTTCTCAGCAATGGCAGGAGAGCAGGAGCCCCCGGTGGGAGGCAGGCAGCTTTCCAAACTGGCCCCTTTACCTGAGCAAGGGATGAGGAATCAGGACCAAACCATTTGACCTTGCATCAAAAATCGCTTGCCCTGAGATATGCGTGTGCCCACGCATTGAGAGAGGATCAGTTGGATGGAGATGATGGTCCAGAAAAGGGCACAGTGTCATTATGGATACCATTTTACCACTCTTCCCCTTTCACCTCTGTGTTGTGTGCCTGGCACAGCCAGAGAATGGCTTGTAAAACACAGCAATCCTCTTGCTGCGGGGTTGCAATGTCCCAGGACGTTCTCTCTTCCTTTCCAGAATGAACACACTTACGAACCAAAAAACCAGAGGGAGACAAACCAGGCTGCTCCTGAAGGCAGCAATGCACTCCACCTGGTTCTAGCAAGCTGGCTGTCTGCAGATTGTCTCTGGTCTCACATTTCCCCGCAAAGCCCACTACCTGCGAGGAGGACCGGGAAAATACCTGAGAATTTAAAGCGACACATTACAGTTTTAATACTGTTTTCAATACACCCACCTGAGTCTCAATTGCTGACAAGGTGGCACTCTCCAAGCTGCTGGCCTTTCCTGGACCCGCCGATACAAGCCGTGGAGCCAGGGGAGCCGAAAGTACTGGCTTGAATTGGGAAATGCACCCGCAAATGTGGGAATCTGCTGAGCCCCATAGCCCCACTTGGCCCACTCTAGCACCCCTCCCCTGTTTGACAGAAATGGGGCACAGAATAGGGAAGGGGCTTGCTGCAAGTCACCCAGCTGACCCGAGCCACAGTCCCAACTCCCAGCCTCGTACACTGCCCACTGGGACAGGCTGCTCCAGGCAGAGCCATGGCTCATGGTTTTCGTCCTGGCGTTTGTCTGGTTGTTTATACAACATTAGACGTGCTTGGTGGGATTCTCCACTGCAGCCAGCGTGGGCCAGTTATGCTCCCCTTGACGTCAGCAGCAACATGCCCCAGGGACTCGGCGATGCCAGGCCCGTCATTAAACATCATAAGGATGCGTGTGGCTGTGAGGCCTGGGGGTGACTTTGGGCAAGTCACTGCACTGCCCGGTGCCTCACTGTGCCCTTCTGTAGAATGGGGATAATGTTAAAGCCCTCCTGTAACCCGTCCGTGCCCAGGGTAGCCCACTGATAATGCCAGGGTCAGGGCAGGCTGCAAAAGGAGAGCAAATTCTCCCGGCACTGGTGGGTGACACCACAGTCAGACTTCCCAACCAGCCAAAAACAGTGCTTCTGATTCCCCCACACTGGTTATCAAGAAGCCACTGTGCAAATACACACAGCCCCCTTTACTGCATTTCAGTCTCTGGCTCCCAAACTGACACTGGGTCCAGTAAAGAGACCAGTTGCTTTAACTCTGTGCTCTTTACTAAAAGATTCCCTCTGATCCCAAAGGATCAGCCACAGTACCAGTTCACTATAAGTTTGGATCTTACCCAAAATACCACGCTGCCAGCCAATCCTTTAGTAACTAAAACTAAAGGTTTATTAGTAAAAGAAAAACAAACAATAAGAGAAGTGTTAAAGGCTTAAAGCAATCAGAGATATACAAATGATTTAAAAGTCTATATACATCAGGTTTCTAGAACAATTGTGGAGTTGCAGGCTTGTATAGTTCCTCTGGTATACATCCAGTACCTGGATGGGTCTAAGTCCTTCAGTTCAGTTGCACAGTGTGTTAATCCAGAGGCGTGTCCGCAGCTGGACAGGAACAAGGACACAAGGCAAAGACGAAGACCAAATGGTTTCTGTGGTTTGATCTTATATACCCTCTGTTACTGGCCATGTGGCTTGTGGAACTTTACTGGAACCAAAATGAAGTCCATAGTCACATGGGCCAATCCTGGTAACTCTTCAGGTATGCCTTTAGTTTCTTCCCGGGCCTCTGGCTTCTGTAAAGGTCTTGATGGGCCATTAAGCGGGCTATTGTCCTGCGGCCTCTCTGTCTGGGGTGTGTCTTCTACAGCACAGTTTGAAATACAGGGATATCAAAGATCTCCATAACTTTCCTTACACATATTACACAGGAACACAAATATTATCATCTTATTCAGCATATTATAACCTTTCTAACAGTACCTGACACGGTATGTCTTACATGAATCATTATGATTTTGACATATTAAGGTCAAATAACACAAATGCCCCCCCCTCCTAATGCAGCCCGCGTGACACCCCCAACGCGAGACTGGTGTAGAAGGGAGTAATCGGAGCTCCCGAATACACCTCAAGGGCCCCCCCCAACTGGGTCAGCATGACACCCCCCATGCAAAATTGATGCAGGAAGGAGTGTCCCTATACACCGCTCAATGCATTACAGGAACTTTCCCTTTTCAGTTTTTATGTTAACACAGTTTTTAACATGTTTCAAGGGTTTTACAAACTATCAGGCACAGAGTACATTTCTACAGTTCTTGCCCTAACAACAAATTAACTTACAATGGCACATATATCATTAGCAAAATCATGTTTAACTAAAACAGGCTTTATCTTTATAAGTTTCACAATGGAGGTAACAATGCTATCCAATTTCTACAAACAGTTGTAATGGCTTAGTTAGTTCAATAGTGGCACTTGCTTTACCACTGGTTTTTTTTGTTACCTTTACATTACCCCCCTGCTTGAACAAAGCGTTGGGCCCCCACTCTGGCCCCCTCCAAATAAACATTTTCTCGTTGAGCCCTAACAAACTCATTTTGCATGTGGCTCCAAGTCAGAGCTGTTCCAGGCACGCCCAACTCAGGTTTAGCTGGCCACACCCAAGAGGAATTCTCTTTGCTAACAGCTAGGGGTGGATCTTTCCCCCCCTTGTCAGGCAGGTAATTTGCATCTCCACTCCCACTGGCTAGTTGACTAGTTTTCAAATTCTTAACTGTTACCCCTTTCCAGTCTGGACTTGGTTTCAAAGAGACATCAACCCTTCTCACTAGCATCTCATAAATGGGGTTTTGATATACTTTCATTGCTAATCTCTGGTTCCACATAGCATCAGATGCCCATGAGTCCCCTAAGAGACTACAAGATGTATCCAAAGCATTCAGAGGTGAGAGTTTGCCTACCACCCCCTGCGTTCTCAAGAGATCAACATCACATCTGCTCTTCTGTGGGGCCCTAGCTGCCCAGTCCTTTCTCTGAAACTGAGACACTGTCCAATCACTTACAGAGCTAACACCCTGGGGACAGTCATGTTCCATCATCATTGTCTCTCCCATATACTGACCAAGCCCAGCCACACATGGCTGTCTAAACCTCCTAATCCTTTCCATTCCATTTGGAACCTTTTCCAAGACATCCAAACTGGACCTTTTCAAAACAAAGTCAGTGAATCCATCCACATTGGAAAAACTTTGGCAGTTAGAAACTGAATCACTTTTCCCAACATATAAACTGTTGCTTGCTACAGGCAGTGACTTATCCTGCGCTAACTTAATCAATTCACTATCACACCCCTCCCTTGAGGAAAACTGCTTGCAAATGCTATCAGGAGGTTTTATTTCTTCAGGAGCATTTTTAGGCAACAATTCACTTTTCACAGCAAAGCCCTTTTCCTCTTCAGCTAGAGGCTGCTCCAAAGAAACATTTTCCTGAGCCCTGACAGACTTTTCCTGGGTTTCAGTTAGATCCAGAACCACTTCTGGCACAACTGACAAATCCTCAATCAGAACAGGTTGTGAGGCACACTCTGTCTGCTTTTTAGACAGAAGTTTGGAGACACACTCTCCCTCAGCAGATAAACTGCTAACCTTAACACCTCCTTTGTCCCAGCCCACATGGCTGTTCCTGGACAAACTTTTGGAGACTCGGGTAACTTTCTCCATGGGCAAGTCTTTACCCCCACCAGACACAGGCTTAGGAACACTTCCTTCCTGGGTCTTAGTTGAACCCAGAACCACTTCTGGCCCAACTGACAAATCCTCCACCAGCATAAACTGAGAGGCACTTTCTGCCTGCCCCACAGACAGAACACTGGAGACCAACTCTCCCTCAGCAGATAAACTGCTATTCTTACCCTTCAAACAGTCTGAAACTTCCTCCCCTGTGTCCCAGCCCACATGGCTGTTCCCAGACAAACCTTTGGAGACTGGGGTAGCTTCCTCCATGGGCAAGCCATTACCCCTGACAGACATTACATTGGAGACCAATTCTCCCCCAGCAGATAAACTGCTATTCTTAACCTTCA
>ML675633.1:3267852-3291051 GCA_007922155.1 Mesoclemmys tuberculata | reverse complement strand
GATGGATGGATGGGTGGATGTAGAGGTGTCGATGGATGGATGGGTGGATGTAGAGGTGTGTCTGTGGCTGGCTGGTTGGATAGTAATGGGGCCTACTATCTCTGGCATGCTCTGAAAGCCGATCTGCACCTCTTGTCAGGTGTTTCCCAGTTAGCTGGAGGAGCTGGGTCCCAGCTCTCTCAGCCGTTTGGGATGCTGATCTGTGGGTATCCCACGGTCCCCAGCCAGTCAGCGATCTGGATGCTCCAGGCTATCTGATGCTGGACTTGTCGCTGGAGCCCACTTTCCCATTAGCCAAGGGCTGGTGTGAATCGGGGTGCAGGAGCTGCTGTGAATCAGGGCGGGGAGCTGGAGGGGGTTGCATGGAGAGATGATGATCTGCTAACTGAGGGTCCAAAGCGGAGCTGCTCTAACCACCTGCCAGTGATTTTGCCAATCAAAGCACCACGCTCTCTTTCTCGCGCTCCAGGTGATTGTGCTGTTTGTTGTGCACATGGGGACTGGTGCTCACGCTCATCGACCCCCATTCCACCAACGCTCACACGAGTCCAAACATTCACGCCTCCATGTGCACTTTCCATGTTCTCCCCACCAGCTAATCAGGGAGCTGAAACTCAGCCACGTGACTTCAGTGACCTCATGAACCACAGGATGCGACTAGCCGATGGGATGGGTTTCCAAAAGACCCCATTGGCCAGAGCACCTAGGGAGGGACTTGGAGCAGGAGGCTCAATCAGAGAGGTCCATGTTTGCAGCACATGTTCCTCGTGATGAACCTTCACCCAGCTCTGCTGTGATGTGACCCTTGGGAAGGCACAAAAGGCAGAAAGCCAAAGGAAGCGCTCTTCACCCGGAGTATGCAATGCAGGGAGCCCATTAACCCCAGGTGGTAAACTGAGGCTCGGAGCGGGGGACGCGTCCCATGTATCATGAGCCCCCATGGGGGAATGGCTTTTGTTCTGTGGCTTTGGGCTCCCGGAGCACAGCTGCTGTCCTGTGTGGAGCCGGAGGAGGGAGGGACACAGCTCCAGGCCACATGGCGGGAAGGAGAGAGGACAGAAACTGTTCTCACACTGCTTTGACTCAGCATGTCAGGCCATTGTTAACCATTACCAGCCTGGCAGCGCACTCGGGCTGAAACAGGGCAGAGGTTACATGCACCCACTGGAGGTACAAAGGTTTCCCTCTAGTCGCGTCTCCGAGGGGCTCTTCCCAGGAGCGAAACTTAGCTGACAGCCCTAGAGAAGCTAGCCTTCCTCCACTGGTCATGGGCAGCAGCAGACTGGGTGTGCCGCAGTCCCCTCTGCTAGCTGACTAATACATAGGATAACAACCTACTCTTGCTGGCAGCTCAAGGAGTTGCTACTTTAGCTCAAGGGCTTGCTGCCAGCTGAGCTGAGATCTAACAAAGACGGGTTTCCTGGATTCATAGATTCCCAAGCCAGAAGGGATGGTTGTGATCGTCTAGTCTGACCCTCTGTGTCACACAGGCCAGAGACCTGCTATAAAATAATTCTTCTAGGGCAGATACATCCCACCTTGATTTACAAATGGTCAGCGATGGAGATTCCACCAAGACCTTTAGGAAATTGTCCCACGGTTAATTACGCTCACCATTAAAAATGTACTTGTTATTTCCTGTCTGAATGTATCTAGTTTCAACTTCCAGCTGTTGGAGGGTGTCAGACCCTCCCCATCTAGCCTGAAGTGCCCAGGATTGAATATTTGTTCCCCACATAGGTACTGACAGACTGAGATCAAGTCCCCCTGTCACCTTCTCTTTATTAGGTGAAATAGATGGAGCGCTTTGAATATCTTGCTCTCAGGCAGGTTTTCTAGCCCTTTAATCATTCTCCCGGCTCTTCTCTGACCCTGCTCCTGTTTATCAACATCCTCCTTGAATTGTGGGCACCAGAACTGGATCCAGGATCCCAGCTGCTGTCGCACCAGGGCCATGCACAGAGGGAAAATCACCTCTGTGCTCCTACCTGAGATTCTCTTGTTTATGCATCCCAGGATCGCCTTGGCTCTTTTGGCCCCAGCATCCCACTGGGAGCTCGTGTTCAGCTGATTCTTCACCCTGAACCCCAAATCTTTTTGAGTCCCTGTTTCCCAGGACTGGGTCCCCCATCTTTTAAATATGGCCTGTGTTCCTTGTTCCTAGAGGTGACCATTACCTGTCCCCTTTATTTACCACTCCCCCAACCTCTGGGTCATCTGCAAATGTCAGCAGTTTCATCAGTTCTTTCGTGATGATTTTATTTCCTCTTCCAGGTGATGAATACAAATGTTAACGAGCCGAGGGCCAAGAACTGATCCCAGCAGGACCCCAATGGAAACCCCCTGATTGATGACGATGCCCAGTTTAGAGTTACATTCTGAGATCTGTCAGGGAGCCAGTTTTCATTCATTGGACGTGTGCCATGTTCGGTTTCTACAGCACTCCCTTTTTATTATGGCAGCTGAGGTCAGCGCCCCATTGCACTGGGGGCTGTAGGTAGAGACAGTCCTGGCTCCAGAGAGCTCACAATTTGAACAGACACCTACAGGGGAGGGCCATCCCCAGTTTGTATCCAGGCTGGGGTCTGCCCAGACAACTCTAGTAACACTCCCTTCTAAGGATCCACCCTCAGGGTCATCGTCCCCATTTCACAGATGGGGAAACTAAGGCACAGAGTGGTTGTAGACCCCCCCTGGCAGCCTCTCCCAAAGAGTCACTGGGGGGCTGGGTCTTCCGTTTGCACCTCAGTGTGACTGAACGGCTGATTTACTCCAGGTTAGCCAACGCCTTTCGAAGGCTGCAGCAAGCGCTTTCCCAAGGATTTGTGTGGGCTTTAGCCACAAAGGGTGGGAGCACAGAAAAGCAGGAGTGGAGTGTCCGCACGGGTGCTAGCTCCCTGAACTTAACTGGCACGCAAGTCACTCCAGGCACAATCCCCCAGTGAAGGGCAGGCCTGGGAGGGTTATGGTGAAAGCTCAGGAGGTTTAGACACTTCTTCAACCTCACTTGGCACCTCTTTAGGTACCTACCTATCTCCTGGCCCAGACTTCCTGCCAGCCCTTCCTTTGACTTACCCCCAAGAGTGTGATCCCAGAGGACCCCACATGGTCCTTCATCCCCCCTTTTTGTCCCAATGACCCCCTACCCCTCTGCCACCTTGTCACCAGGCTTGCTCTTATCCAGGAGAAAGGCACCAGCCCCCCTCTGCTCAGAACAATGGCCAGGGGGGCCGGGGGCCCCATGCCTGGGTTCACCAGCTTGGATGAGACTCAAGATCTATCCTGCTCTGTGTCCCGGCTCCCACAGTCCTTGCTGTTTCAAAAGAAGGTGCAAGAAATGCCCCCCCCTTCCCGTGGGCAATTCTGGGGGCACTATCTTTCCTGCCCCTCTTTGCCTGCCAGTTTCTCAGAGCAGAACATCCCCATTGGTCCCCGGGACAAGGGACTCCTTCGTTGTCATCCCCAACTGCCGGTGCCTTGAGTGACTTCCTCACCCCCAGGACTGGCTTCCCAGTGCCTTTTTTTTCAATGAAAAGTAATTGACACCCCTCATCTGCATGGGGCTCGTCTCCTTGGTGCCGTCTAATCACAAGGTGGCTGCGGCAGATTAGTGACGCGTCCTAGCCCTTCTCAGAGACACTAGCCCCCCCCGGGCAGAACCTGCAAGGAGCTGGGCCCCGGTCGTCTAGCACGCATGGCGCTGGAGATGGCAGGAAATCGTACAGGAAACAGGAGGGCATTGGGGGTGCGGGGGGGACAGGGCAGCGCTTCCTCTGATCACAGTAGCACTAGCTGGAGCTTTCAATCAAGATCTGGGCTTCCATAGATTTGTAGATTCCAAGGCCGGGAAGGACTGCTCTGATCATCTAGTCTGACCTCCCATACAGCACGGGCCAGAGGTCTGCCCCATGATAATCCCTAGGGCAGATCTTTCAGAAAAACATCCCGCCTGATTTAAAAATTGCCTGTGATGGAGAGTTCCCCACGACCCCGAGTAGATTGTTTCAGTGGTTAATTATCCTCCCTCTTAAAAATGTATGCCTTATTTCCCATCTGAATGAGTCAAGCTTCAGCTTCTAGCCACTGAATCATGTTAGACCTTCCTCTGCTAGACCAAAGAGCCCAGCATTAAATATTTGTTCCCCAGGTATGTACTTGTGGACTGGGCTCAAGTCCCCTTTTAACCTTCTCTTTGTTAAGCTAAATAGATTGAGCTCCCTGCGTCCTGTTTTCTAATCTTTGAATCATCTTCGTAGTTCTTCTCTGAACCATCTCCCATTTATTACTCTCCTTCTTGAAATGCGGGCACCTGAACTGCACCCAGAATTCCAGCAACTGTCACATGAGATCATGTACGGCTGAGTATCCACCACAATGCCGAAATCTTTTTCAGAGTCACTGTCCAGGATAGCCTGTTAGAATGGTCTGTATTATTTGTTCCTAGGTGTATCCATTTACCAATGCATATTGTTTGCTTGCACCCCACTTACCAAGCGATCTAGGTTGCTCTGTGCCAGTGATCTGCCTCTTCATTATTTAGCCCTCCTTAATTCTTGTGTCATCTGCAAACTTTATCAGTAATATCTTTTTGTTTTCTTCCAGGTCATTAACAAAATGTTAAATAGTGCAGGGCCAAGAACTGATCCCTGCAGGGCCTCCCTGGAAACATGCCTGCTCCAAGTTGAGTCCCCATTTACAATTACTTTTGAGATTTATCAGTTAGCCAGTTTTTAATCCATTGAATGTGTGCCATGTTAATTTTATATCTTTCTAGTTTTTTAATCAAAATGTCATGTGGTGCCAAGTCAAATGCCTTATAGAAGTCCAAGTGTCTATCTCACCATTATTGCCTTTATCAACCAAACTTGTAATCTCCTTTAAAAAAAAAGCTATCAAGTGAGTTTGATGGCATCTATTTTCCATAAACCCATGCTGATTGGCATTAATCATATGACCTTCCTTTAATTCCTTGTCAATCAAGTCCCATATCAGCCACTCCATTATCTTGCCCAGGACTGATGTCAAACTGACAGGCCCATAGTTACTTGAGTCATCCCATTTACTCTTCTAAAATATTGGCAAAACATTAGCTTTTTTTCCAGTCTTCTGGAACTTCCCCAGGGCTCCAAAACTTATTGAAAATCAATATTAGCAATCCCACTTTCCTGAGCCAGCTCTTTTAAAATTCTTGGATGCAAGTTCTCTGGAACTGTTGATTTAACAACGTCTAACTTTTGTAGCTGCTGTTTAACCTCCTTCTGAGACACTAGTACAATGGAAAGAGAGTTGTTTAGGATATGGCTATATCACATTTTTCCCTCAAATAAAGACCAAAAATATTTATCAAACACTTCTGCCTTTTCCGCATTATTATTGGTAGTTCTACCATTACCATCTAGTCATGGACCAAAACCATTGTTGGATTTTGCTTGTTCCTAATATATTTAAAAATCCTTTTTACTGTCCTTAGCTCTGCAGGCCACAGATCTCTCTTTGCTTTATTGTGCTAGGTGCTGTACACACACCAGTAAGTCAGTGGCAGAGCTAGGAACAGAACCCAGGAGTCCTGCTTTAACCTGCAAAGCACAGTCCCCTCCCAGAGCTGGGAACAGAACCCAGGAGACCTGACTCCTATCTTCCCCCAGGGACCCAGCTCTAACCCCCAAGACCCCACTCCTGAACCCAGGCATCCTGACACACTGTCCTTTGCTCTAATCACTCAGTAATGGTTCCCTGTCCCGAGGAAACTTCCCTGTAAATGGCCGATAGGTGGGACAGGGAAACTGAGGCAAAGAGCGGGTAAGTGACTTGGCCAAGGGCAGTGATAGAGCTGAACCTAGAACCCAGGTCACTGGAGCCCCCATCCAAGGCTCTAGGTAAAAGACTGGGAGAGATTTCAGGCCTGCTAGCCAGCAGGGGAAGAAAAGCTGCCCCCTTCCCCATCTGCCCTTCCACATGAAGCTCTGACCCATCACTGGTGCCCCGCAGAGGCAGGATCTGTAACAGCGGCCATCCCTGGAGGCTCAGTGAGAGATATAATAGGCCCCCATGAAACAAGGACCGGTTTTTCCCAGAGGGAGCTCAGGACCCCAGCCACACGCTGCCCGCAGCCCAAGCCTCGTGGCCCATGCCTGGTGCATTGTGGGTGCTAGATTCCTCTCTCTGGTTATATTTTAGCAGCTGCCTCACTGGGCACTGACATTCTTGGGAGGAAATTGGCCCCCGAGTCATTGGCAGGGCAGGAATAATAATAAGACAGGACAGAGAGGCCCGCACCCTCTGGCGGGGACAATAGCTGACTTATTCAAGGCTCGCTTGTCCTGTACACAACTCATTACGGCAGCTGGGGGGGTGGGTGAGGGGGAGTCAGTGCAGGTGAGTCAGACGCTGTGGAGCTGAAGGAAGCGCTGAGAAATTCCCGGAGTTAGGTCATAATCTGTTAGAGCTGGATTGGCGCGGGAAAAGGTCAGGGCCAGAGGATGCAGGAGAAAGGAAGATCTCTGTGGCAGTGCAATTGTATTGGAGGCTGCAGAGTCACAGCTGGGGGGAGTCCCTTCCCCAGAATATTAGCGCCCTAGTCATTTCAAGGGCATTAAGCAGAGCAGCCTTACCCCATCGGAGCAGCTCCTTATCCCAGCCAGTGCGGTCTCCCACCTCCAGCAGAGGTCACCGGCCAATAGTTTATGCGTCAGCCTCCCCCTCAGCCAATCAAGCAACTTTTTATCTGCAGTTGGTGACATTCCTGCCTGACCCCACCCAGTGGTGATTGGCTGACCCCCTGAAGCAAGAGATCTGATTGGCCCACCTCAAGCCAAGCAGCTACTAATGTTATTACCAGTCATGGCCTCCTGCAACGGTGAGTTCCACAGATTGGTCCTTCACCATTCCCTGATGCTGCCCCAGCTAGCCATGTCATCGTGTGGCCCCTTCCTTCTGTATGAAGATCAGAGGCGGGGTTGGAATTGATCTAAGGGATGCTCACACAGAGGTAATAACAACTCTTTGTCTGTCCTTAGTGAAGGGCTCAGAGCATTTCATGGGCATAATTAGTGCAAACTCTCAGCACCTGGGGAGAGTGAGCCCAAAAGGTGAAGTGACGTGTCCCAGATCACTAGTACACAGAGACGGAGTAGAACCCAGGTGTCCTTCTGTAATCTCTAAATCCTGCTGTCCTCCTAGATCCAGGAATAGAACCAGGCATCTGGCTCCAACCACTAGATCACACTCCCCCAAGAGCTGGGGCTAGAACCCAGCACTCCTGACCCCCTGGCCCCTGCTCTAAGTGCTCTCCCAGGCTCACTCTGCTGTTATCAGCCCCGTGACAAAACACTGCTGGGCAGTTCGGGCGTGGCCCGTGGCTGTGAGAGTTGAAGCCAGCTTCCCACCAGCCTCTGGCAGTGGGATATCCCCACCCCAAGATTTGAGCTTCTCTATATCGCCAGGCCAGGCCGCGTGGGCGCGAAATGCTGCCTGTCTGCATTCCAGGTGGGCAGACACCCTGTGATGCTCTTTCCCCCAGAGCCGGCTGCACTGAGCCACTGTAATTTCCTGCTGCACAGGGGATTTCCCCCGTGTCCCACACAAACGGAGACCAAGCGAGCTGGGGCCATAGGGCCCCAGCTGAGGCAGCCATTCACTGAGCCCCATTTCTATTCCCCCCTCCCACCCCACACACCAGGGGAGCCAGGGGTGCCAGCCAGATGGTTTTGTTTTCCACATGCAGAGAAGATCTGAGTTGTGCTCCCCAGAGTCAGGGAATAGAGAAGTGGGGCAGGGGGATGCAGAGAGGGGAGATTGGGACCTTGTGTTGTCCCAGCTTCATGACACCAGCCCCAGCGGGCAGCCAATGAGGCTGAGCGGTGGGAAATTCACAGCCAATGGGAGGAAAGGTAGGCCGGAAGATCAGCCTGCGGAACTCTCTGCCACAGGGAGCCGTGGGGGCCGAGAGCTGAGCAGGCTTGTGAAAACCTACCCCGACTTGGGTGAGGGGTGAGCAGCACTGTGGTGGCCCAGGGCTGCCTGTCCCTATGGGCGTATTCACCCCCACATCAGCCCCGTGACCTCAGGATCAAGTTCTAGGGCACGGGGCAGCAAATCCCCTTGGGGCGCCCAGCGGTCCTCTGAAGGCAGGTGAAATGGGGGCAAGGTGGGGGGGATCTTGTGGGGCAGGTAAATAGCAACAGCACTCGCTGGGGCATGTCCTGGGCACAGGCAGGTCATGGGGTGGGGCAGAGAACTGAGACAAGATATGCTCGGGGGGGATCATGGGTGTGCATGTGTGCTCTGTGTGTGCTCTGTGTGTGTTTGCGTGTCTATGGGTTGCACACACCTGCAGGAGTGGGCATTTGTGTGTGTGCAAGCGAGCACCCAGTGTGTCCATGTGCAAGCAGCATGGGGCGTGACGGGTGTGCAGGGAGTACAGTGGGGGGAGCCCACAGCTGTGGGGCCTATGCCAGCCTGAGCAGTCCCAGCCGGCCCTCCCAGTCCTGGCCAGATGAAGGAAAATCAGCGCTGCTGACTCAGGACGTTCTCACAACTCTCATGATGTGAGGCGTTCTGCCTTTACCACAGCACAAGCTCCTGGTTCCCAGCCTCAAACTCACGAATTTCCCCCTGGTTAAAATGGCCGCCAGGTCCCATTTCCATCCATGGGGCAGAAGTCAAATGACCCTCAATCAAGATGGCCACTATTTCCCTACATTCTGGACATGTGAAAGTGACCCTACTAAAGATGGCCACCGTCTCCCAGTGAAAGTGAGGCTGCCCCTACTAAAGATGGCCACCATTGTGCTGTCAATGGGCTAGAAGCCAGGCTGTGGCCAAGTGGCTGGAGAAGACCCCAGGACAGGGCAGGGTAGGGGAAGGTGCATGGGTAGTCAGATGCCCCCTGAGAAGGACAGAACTGCCCCACAGGCTGAACAAGATGGGCTGTGCCTCCCTCCTGCAAGGCATCCTGGGTAAAACTGGAAACGAGCGGGACAGGGAGGCAAGTGGGGGAGGGAAATTCTCCCTCCTCTTCTTCCAGTCCCTGCCCCCAAAGCAGGGGGAGCGGCAGTCCCAGGGGGCTGGAAGAGATGAGCATTGCAGCCGGGATGGTTGGGGGAGCAGCCCTGCCAGCGCCCTGGTCCCGCAGCCCTTCGTTGAGGGGCACAGTGCACCATGGCACTGCTGAGGCCAGGGGCGTGGGGATGGCCAGGCTGGCTCACACCAAGGGGTCCGTCGAGGCTGGTCTCTGGGAGTGAGAAAGGCCTAGAGCCCAGGGACTGCGGTGCTGGGTAACCCAGGGGAGGGCTGGGGCCAGGAGCTCGGATCCCCGTCTGTGGAACCCACTCCCTGGGAAGCCCTGCGGCGCCCTGTGAGCGCCTTTGTCCCTCCCACTGCCCGTCAGCCGGCCTCATGCCCTCAGAGGCAGTGTAGCTAGGTGAGGCCAGGTGCGGTGAGACCTGGATGCTATTTCTGGCTCTGCCCCGACTGCGGGGCAAGCCCCAGTCCCGCTTGGTGCCTCAGTTTCCCCTCCTGCCCTCTATCTGTTCAGCCAGTGAGCTCTTTGGAGCAGCGCTGGTTTGTGCAGCGCCTGACACGCCACAGAGGTAGGGTTCCTCCTCGAACAGAATAATCACAGGAAAGCCCCTGCCCTGCAGAACAAGAGCCAGCGGCCAGAAGTTGAGGCTGGACAAATTCAGACTGGAAACGAGGGGGATCTACCACCGGATCGGCTTCCCTGGGACGTGGCGGGGGCAGGAAAGGTGTCACGCGGGGCCTTTTGGCCTGGATCATGATTCACAACGGGCATTTCCGGCCCAGCGCGCTGCGCCCCGCTGCGGCACCCCCAGCTGGCGGGTGGGCGATCGGGCGCTCCGGCTCCCGGCGAGCACCGGGGCCAGTCTGGATTACACGGCTGCTGAGTGATACATGGCAGCCAGACCCGCCTGTCAGCGCCTGACAGGCGGAAGATAAACAGCCCCCCGTTAAATCTCACTTAATGCTGATGTTTATAAATTTATTCGGCTTGTGTTTACTGAATCGAGAGAATGTGGCTAATAACATAACGTGCTTCATCTCACAGGGCTCCGCTAATGAGAATGCAAAGCGTGGCTTAATTTCCCTCCCCCACCCCCATTTTCTATTTTATTTGGGGGGGTGAACGTTTGTTGGGGATTTGAGTCTGTCGTGAAGCTGCTGGCAACTAACTTCTCCCTTCCAACAGAAAGCCAGCGCCCCAGGTACCAGGTCAGCCTGGTTGGGGGGGGCGGCCAGGGCTGCGCCACATGCACCTGCTAAGCAGGGCAGGGTTTGATCTGTCTGTGAACCGGAGACCTCCAGGGACCCGTAAAAGGTTGCATTGCAGCAAGGTGCTGGGCGGGGCCTGGGGGGGGCCTCTCAGATAAGGGGTCGGGCTGGGTTCTATAGGGCAGACTGGACTGGTGGATAGAGTAGTAGGCTGGGACCCGGGAGAACTGGGTTCTATTCCTGGATGACCACAGGAAAATCCCACCTGCTGTGTGCCTCAGTTTCCCCCCTGCTCTGTGTCTGTCTTGTCTCTGTAGTGGGGGAGCGTGGTACTGCCTCTGCCCATGTGTCTGCAGCAGCGCTTGGAACTTTGGTCTTAGTGGGTCTGCTAGCTCCCAGGCCTGGCCTGGTTCATCTCACCTGGGAGTGGCAGACAGCCAAGCTGCAGCTAGGCTCTAGCGCAGGGCTTGTCCCCCCCAAGGACTGAGTGACGTGTGGGTTGCATTGTTCCGAGAGCCCTGATTCTCCCCGCCATGGAAGTGTGGGGAGAGCAGGGGACTGAGGTTGGGTCTGATGGGCAGCGGCTGGGGTTTGGCTTTGAGAACATGGCCCAACCAGGCTTCTGTGAAAGGAAGGAGCTGGGAACCAGGACTCCTGGGTTCGCTCCTCAGCTCTGGGTGGGGAGGGAGGTCCAGTGGTTCAAGCCAGGGGAGGCTGGGAGCCAGGGCTTCTGGGTTCTGCTCACTGCCATCACTGCTCTGTGCCTCAGTACCCCCAATCTATGAAGTCGGGAGGATGGTGTTGACCCACTGGGCTGGGAGGCAGGGACGATGTTAGTAAAGCCCTTGGGGATCTGAGGGTGGATAAGACAACACTATAAAATGACATACAAACCCCACTCAAAATAGGGACAGAGCCCAGGGGTCCTACCTAGCTCCCAGCCCCCCCCAACCACTAGACCCCACTCCTCTCCCAGAGCTGGGGACAGAACCCAGGAGTCCTGGCTCCCAGTCCCTACTCAGCCATGCTTCCTGCCTTCCCAGCCAGGCTGCTGGCCCTGGTCGGCTCTGGCTGGGGTGGCTGTCCTGCGCGTTGCCCCCAGGGGCTTTTCCCTCTGTGCTGCACTGCCAGCACTCTTTGGGGGGAGCCATGCGAGGAGGGGGGGGTCAGCCTTTTGTCCTCCCATCCTCTCCCACTTCCTCTGCCCCCGCTGCCCCCAGCGACCTTTCCCCGCCTCCAGGATGTCCCTCAAAGGCCGAGGGCTGGCTCCTGGCCCGGCTGCGGGGCACTCACAAAGCCCGCCGGCGGCCTTTGTGTGCCCAACAATGGCCAGGGCACCACCACTCTATTCTCCGGCAGCCAGCGTTGCCGTGGCGAAAGGGGCCCGGGGGGGGGGTGCTCCTGTCCCTCCTGGGGGGTAGCGAGTCCCAAGCAGGTTGGGGCTTTCCCTGGCACAGAGCCAGACTTGCACGGCACCATGAGGCTGGGCATGGAGATGGCACTGGGCGAGGTCCCCTATAGAGAGCTCCTGATAGATAGACTCATGTATAGAGGGATCCCCTATGGAGAGACACTCTCTTATAGATAGAGGGTCCCCTGTAGAGAGATCCCTTGAAGATGAACCTCAGAGGGATTACCTATAGAGAGACTCATAGATAGATCCGCTGTAGATGGCTTCACCTATACCCAGAGCTTACAGCAATCCCCAATGAATCACCTAGATAGATTCCCCAGGAGATAACACCCCTATAAAATAATAGCCACATTATCTAGACAGAGAGATAGATAGAAAGATAGATTCCCCTGTATACAAAGGTAGATAAAGCCCCTTATAGCTAAAGGAGCATTAGATCCCCCTATAGACAGGTGCCAGCAAGATCCCCTGTAGCTGAGATTCCCTTCTGCCTGGGGGTACAGAGACTCCCTATAGGCAGATCTATCCCTAGCTCAATGGGGCTGGAAGGACGTAGCCAGGAGGGGCCAGGGGGATCGCCTCTCCCCCTGCCCTGCCCCATCCACGCTGGGAGGTTTCCGAAAGGTCGTCCTCGGTTTCTGTTACTAAAACACTGGGCGGAGGAGCAGGGCGGCAGGGGGAGAGTGCAAGCGAACCCAGGAGTCCAGGCATCTGGATTCTGCTTGGGCCTGGCTGCGGCTGGCTCAGTGGCACTAAAGCTTCCTCCAAATCTCGCCCCTGGCCTCTGCGGCTGCCCCTGCGGAGCCATCTGCCCCATGCAGAGCAGGCCATGGGAGCCCATGGCCTGGCTCAGTGGTGGGGGCGCTGCGCTCTGTCACAAATGGGGCACCCTGATCTGCAGCTGCCTGCGATTCCGGCCCAGAGCCAAGCGCCCAGCGGAGGCCACGACCCACAGCAGCCGGGCTCCCCAGGAGACGCCAACCATGTTCTTGCCAGCGAGATCCAAGTCTGAGCCCAGCTCTGCCAGCTTGGGACAGGAGCCGAGAAGCCAGTGGATGCTGGGAACCAGTTATTGGCCGAGCAAAGCCAAGCTCAGCCCGTGGCCTGTCCCTGTCTGTCCGTTGGTGTGCCTGGGCCACGGGAACTCTTGGACGCAGCAGCCGCTCAGCGTCACGCTGTGTGGATTCCCCAGCCAGAACCCCATCCATGGGTGGGGAGGGCAATCAGGAAACCAAACGGTGGCCCCATGTAATGGATCAGAATCAGCTGTGGGTCCGGCTGCAAGGAGACGCCTCGGGGAAGCTGGGAGTCCAACGGTGGGAGGGGAATTCACAGCTGGCTCAGGCCATGGTCAGAACTGGGACATTCCCAACTCGGCCGTCAGGCCCCACCAGGCTCGCTGGGCACTGGAGACAACAGGGACCGGAGCGGCAGGGCGGGAGTCTGGCCAGGAAAGGGGTGACAAGCCTGGGATATTGGCGGAGTTACTTCCAGCAAATGCCTCGTGCCCCACCCAGGAGGGGCCTGGCGCCTGGTGCGACAAAGAGCATCCCCCGAGAGATGGTGTGGCTGCGGGGAGGGCGGGTATGGAGCTGATGGGGGGCACTGGTGGGCAGTTCCTTTTCACATGCAGATTGCCCACCCTGTCCCAGCCCTGGCTTCACTGCCCCCCACTCCTGGCAGAGTCCTGGACCCGGAGCTGTTGGGGGTTACACCAGGGAACAGTCCCACTGGCCCCATCTGGGACCCCGCGAGCCACTGTGGGCACATGGCCGATGGGGTGGGCTGGCAGCAGGAGATCTGCCGAGCAGGGACGTGCAGCTGGAGCGCAGGGAAAGGGAGAATGTCCTGGCCAGCCTGCAGCACCCGCCCTGCCAGCCCAGCCCTGCCTGACCCCATGGAAGCACCCTCCAGTGCCACTGTCAGCAAGGGGGTCCCGTGGGACAGAGCTATGGGAGACGCGGGGTCTCTGTGCCCGTCGGGGGCCCACGGGGTGGGGACAGGGTCAATCCTGGGCTCAGCGTACCATTAAACCCCCATCAACCCCCAGCTCTCAGAGCAGGAACATTCCATTAGCACCCAGGGAAACTGAGGCAGAACCCAGGTGTCCTGACTCTTAATCCTCCCTTCCCTCACCCCCCCCAACTCTAACCACTAGACCCTTCTCTCTTCCTGGAGCTGGGAATAGAACTCAGGAGTCCTGGCACCCAGGCCATCCTAGTCTAACAAGTAGACACCCACACTCCCTTTTTAAAAAAGCGGCAAATTCAAACCCGCTAAAAAGAAGCCCTTTCCCACACACCCTGTGATCTGCCAGTGGAACTCCCCGCCACTGCAAACCCTCAAGGCCAGGGAATTAGCACGGATTGGCCGTGTCGAGGGCTGAGGAGAATTTCCAGCCTTAACATCACTGACGGTGTCGCCCAGTCAGGCTTTAAGCCGGTCACTGAGTACAGAGAGCAGCACAAGACCTTCCCGGGGACAGGATAGGCCACCTTTTGTAACCCCTGCTCCTGCCAGGGTCCCAGACAGGACCCTGGGCTAGACAGGCCATGATCCCCTCTGGACATCTCCATGTTCCTGCTCAGAGGCTGAAAGAGAACCCAGGAGTCCTGATTCCTGGCCCTCACTTCAGCACGCTTCCTAGGCTGAGCATGGAACCCAGGTGTCCTGGCTCCTACCCCTCCCCCCAGCAGGTGAAGTTGGGGGGCAGCAGAGGGGGGGCAGCCTGGCTCTGTTCTCCTCCTTGTTTCCAGAACACACCTGACATCATTGCATAGCAGCCAGCCCCTCGGGCTCGTCAGCGACACCCCCCTCCCATCCACCCCCCATGCCCCACACCCACCCCGCCACGCGCTGCCCGTCGCACTCCCTTGCGCTCCCACGCCATGATTAATTACTTGCCCTGATGCTGCTGACAAACTATTTGCCGGGAATGAGATCGGGCCGGGGCTGGATGGCTCCTCTGGGAGGGGGGGCAGAAGTGGGGGGAGGGTCTCTGCCAAGATCCCCCCACACACACACAGACCGCTCCCCGTGCTCACCCAGGCCTTTAAGATAAATGAGCAAAATTAAGAAACTCGCTGGGGGGGAGAAGAGCAGGATTCACTAGCAGTGAACGCTGCCCCCCCAGTGCATGGGGGTGTGGAAGGGAGGTTACTTTCCAACTGCCAGGGAGGTGGGGGGGGCTTAGAATCAGAGTCCCTGTCTGGTTCCCTCTGGGGAACCCCCAGTCCAGGTCCCTCCCGCAGCCCAGCAGAACTGCATCTGCTTCACCCCCCAGGCAGCCGGGTTCAGTGAGACAAAGATGGGGGGAGGGGTGTGACTGGGCGACGCCCCCGAGACACCAGGGCAGAAGCTGTCTGTGCCCGCAGGGGGAGTGATGCTGATTTCCAGCCACTGGGGGTCTTGCACTCACTGGGAGTAACCCCCTGGCAGAATGCGTGTGTCACACCGCCCTCTGGGGGCTGGTCCATGCCCTGGATAACAGCCTACTACTGCTTCCAGCTACTAGACTTGCCCCTTCAGCTTGCGGGCATGTGGGGTGGTTATGAATTGGGGCTTGAACCAGGATTTGAACCTCTGAGGGGCTCAGACCCTGCGGAGACACACCCTATTGTGCAGGTGTGTGTTACGTCTCCTGCGTGTATCTGAGCCATATAAAGGTAACAACCTACTGCTGCTGCTGGCGGTTGCTCCGTGAACTCCAGTAGCTTGCTCAGTGCTGCGACGCTGAAGGGCTTGAGACCCATGGCCACCCCGCCAACGTGGCAGGAGCTCTGTGGGGCAATGCTCAGCCCCTCTGACAATCCGCCCCACCCCTTGAATGCTGTCAAGGCAGGCAGGGGAGGGAGGGATGAGCTGGATACAACCATGCTGGGACTGGCTGGCACACAGAGCCTGCAGGCAACCCAGTGTTACCTGGCGACCTCATTTCCAGAGCATTAGCCATGCGGTCATTAGGCAAATGAGGGGGATGGGGTTAGGCTCCTGCCCTGCCCCCACTGAGCCCTGCCCCATGCTGCAGCCCAGAGCCAGAGGCACATGGCCCCCAGCTGACAGGGCTGGAAGTGACCCTGGAAGGAGAGTGGGGTCTAGTGGTTAGAACAGGGGGGTTCCATGTGTTGCACGTTCCCTGCCAGCCTGTTTCGCCTCTGACTGGGGCTGGGGTAGGGGGGAGAAGAGCCTTTCAGGGGACCCCGGCACCAAGGAACTGGGCCCAGAGAGCAGCTGGCAGAGCCACCCAGTACTCCCCCCGGGCCTGGGAGCAGCTCTGCAGCTGGAATGTGAGCTGGGGAGGTTTGGGGGGGGGCCCTGGTAGTTACTGGAATCTCAAAGGGGGGCCTGTGGGTTGGGGGACATGGGCCTCACAGTGACAGCCCAAATCCTCCTCTCCCCGAGAGACCACAAGGGCTGACTGCCTCCTCCGGGTCCGTGCGGCATGGCTCACCCAGGCAGAGACAGCCCTGCTAGCGTGAACCACACGTTGCACCTCAAGACCCCGAGTGAGATCAGGGCCCGGTCGTGCCGGGCAAGGCCCAGAACACGTGGTCATGCCAGGCATTGCACAGCCACAGTAAGAGACGGCCCCAGCCTTAAAATGCTCCCAGTCTGAACAGACAAGGGCTGGGGAAGAGAAACTGAGGCACGGAGGCAGACCTGCCACTCGTCCACTGTCACACAGCAAAACTCAGGCATCCGGCTCCCAGTCTGGTGCCCTGGGCACAGCTCCCGTGCTCCTTCCCCCACATCAACGTCGCGGAGGGGTCTGACCCATGCTAACCCTGTCCTGCCCCACACTGTGGAAAGGGGGCACTAGTGCAAAGCCAAGCCAGGATGCCCCGGTTCATAGAGTCAGCATGGGGGGAGGGGATAGAGAGAGCAGAAGCCAGGGGGGCGTCACCAGTGGTTCCCCCCCCCCTTTTCTCCCCTCCCCCCAGTGAGCCTGGGAACCAGGAGGGGGAGGCTCCCGGCTCAGCTGAAGAGGGCTGGATTTAATTCTATGCATCATTAAATAGCCCTCTCGCCGCCGCGTCCCCCCATACATCATCCATGCTGCGCGCCCAGCGCGCTGACATTACATTAGCGCCTGGAAATGAATTCCCTCTTTTGCAGGGAAATTGAGAAGCCGCCAAGAAGCAAGAAGGGGAGAGGGGGGGAAAAACCCGCAAAACCAATTATCGGAGCATTTATGAGTCACCGCGTCCCTCCCACCCCCTCCCCCCGCCTCCCTCCGCTGGCGCTCACATGCAAAGGAGCATTTCCCAGCTAATAGATTAAGGGAAGAAAGAAACTTGGGCACATGAGGGGGGGTGTACGCAGGCCTCCCCCCAGCCCAGGGCTCCCCCTCAACCAGGGAAGCGGGAGTGGGGAAGTTAAAGGGGTGAAGGGGTCTGGCTCACCCGCACCGCTGCAGGGGGGGCAGGGACCCAGTGGGGTGATCTCCGGGGAGATGGGATCTGGCTCAGGGGCCCTGATCTGGGGCGTGGTCTGGGTAGCACCTGGCACAACGGGGCCCCAAACTCAGCCTTCTGCAATTTGGCCACATCTCTCCTGCCTGGCCCGGGCCGGGCCACAGCTGCAGCCCCCGGTCACTGCTCTGCGAGTGCGGAGGGTCCCAGCACCGCAGCGTTTCCGAGGTGCCAGCTGGTTCCCAGGTCATCTCCCTCGGGGGCTGACCCAGGCATCTGCCCCCGACTCCTGTCCCCCGGGCACAAATTTCTCTATCCACGAGCCCCAGATTTCCCCATTGCTCCCCTTTGAATTTGCCTGGAACCCGCTCAGGGCCCCCCGGGCCGGTCAGTGGGTTGCGCCCTGTGGACAGAGAGCGACATGGGGATGATAAACAGGTCAGACCCAGCGTCCCTCCCCACCAGCTCTTCACCCCAGACCCTGCACCAGAAACCAGGGGCACAGATTTCCCGGAGGCAGAAACTGGCATGGGAGACAACAGTCGGGCCTGGCATTCCCTGCCCTCAGACCTTCCTGCTGCCTCTGTCTTTCCTTTTCCTTCCGTCTGTTCCCAGACACCTCTGTCTGTCTGTCTATCTGTCTGTCCGTCTGTCTACCCATCCCTATCCATCCCCATCTATCTATCTATCTATCTACCTATGCCCCCATCACTGTGGTATCTGACCTCTCCTTCC
This sequence comes from Mesoclemmys tuberculata, assembly GCA_007922155.1. Classification (NCBI taxonomy): domain Eukaryota; kingdom Metazoa; phylum Chordata; order Testudines; family Chelidae; genus Mesoclemmys; species Mesoclemmys tuberculata. Next base: position 3,273,261 of record ML675633.1, on the reverse strand, counting down.
CTCCCCGTGTCCAGACCCTGTCACTGCCGTCTCAGGGGGCCGATCGCTCATGCCAGGGGCACGGCCCAACCTTGATGCCCACCCCAGCTGGCACCATCGCCCTCCAGCCCAGCTCCCCGACTGCGGGACGGTTCTGCTGAGCCCAAGAGCCATTCGGGTCGGTGCCTGGGCTCTGAGTCCCCGGGGGCAGTTTCCCCCCTGGGGGTAGTTTCCTGCTGGACATGAAGGTAGCTGGCATTTGCCGGGTGTGACCCCGCCGGGTGCCAGGGCACGAGGCAGGAAGGGATTTTCTCCAGGGTATTTTTCTTCCCCTCACAGAGATCAGAGAGACAGAGATGGGGGGGGGCCCCCCCCCTCTTCCCTTCCCCCCCCCCCCCCGCTCTGCATAAACAACCAGAGCCCCCCAGGCCGTATTTCACCCCTGACAGCATCGAGGAAGGGGACTTGCTAAGTGAAACCCAATTTCCTCCTCTTATCTCTTTAATTAGATGGGGCCTTTCATCTTCCCAACCAGCCCCTGTTCCGGGGTGATCCCCCCTGCCTGACAGAGATACGGATCTTGTAACAGGACCTCAGCCCAGCCGCCCCTTTGAAACCCAGCCCCGGCGCCTCACGGCCCCCATGTCACAGGGGGCGCGGAAATGTTAAACAAACGCCCCTCGGAGTCTCCTGGCTTTGCATGGAGCAGCCAGGCCCCTCAGATCCAGGGTGAATTGAACCCCGGGGCAGCTAGAGGCAGCACTGTCTAGTGGGCAGGGCACCAAAGCGGTGCCCCGGACACCTGGGATCTTGTCTCAGCTCTTCCACCAGCTCAAGTCACTGACCCCTCTGTGCCTCAGTTTCCCCTTCCACCTTTAATCTGTTTAGACTGGAAATTTTTCAGGACAGGGGCTCGCTTTGTGTCCATACAGCACTGGCCTGGCACAGCGGGGCCCTGATCTGTCTGTGCAGCAGGTCGGTGCTGTGCTGGCCGGGCACTGTGATCGCTGCCCTGAGGGGCACTGAGCTGGCAAAGGGACAGGATCATCCAGCCCCAGGAGGCTGATCCAGTGAGTGACCTGTCTCAGGGCTCCTGTCCCCCATGGCCAGCGCCGGCCAGAGCCTGGCACATATGGGACCGACCCGCCGCTGGCAGAGTTGGTGCTGCCACATGCATGGAACCAAGGCCCACCAGGCGGTGCTGGAGCCGGTCAAAGAAATGGCCAAGCCAGGCCATGCCCTGGTGGGTGGGCTGGGCAGCCAGGGGGGAAGCTTGGTTGGCCCATGGGCAAAGGCCACAGCTGTCTCCTACAGCGTGTGGATCTGCCGGTGTGGGCGGCTGGTGAGCTGCAGAGACCCCCCAGCTCTGTCTGTGTCCTGCAGACTCGACAGCCAAGGCCCCATCGGGTCAGCCCAGCCCGGGCCTGGAGCAGTGCAGGGTCCAATCCACCCCAGGGCAGCTGGCCCAGGCTGGCATTTCAATTCTAAAGGATCTTGGGAGACTTGCAGCAGAGGCAATGGGGGGGGGTAGGCATACTATCTGTATTACAGTACCACCTAGCAGCCCCAGTCCCCGACCAGGCCGCCCCCCCCCCCGTGTCCCGGTGTCAGGCGCTGCACATTACTAGGTGTATGATAGTAGTGCCTAGCAGCCCCAATCCCAGATGAGTCTCCCCACCCCCGTGCCAGGCTCTGGAGACAAGTCACGGTGCAGGTGGGGCAGGCAGGGGGTGGGCACTGGGTGGGATGATGCCACTATCCTCCCCTTTCCCCCAGGGAAATATCCCTGCATCTGTGTCCTCCCAGCCCAGCTTTCCCAGCTCCGGGGCAGCCTTCACACCACAGGCTGCTGGGCCGGAAGCTGTGCCCAGCTCAGGACCAGGGTCCGGACACAGGAGGCCTGGATCCATGTGGCCAGGGCCCGTAGCGGGAGCCTGGCCAAGCTGGCACGAAGGGGGAGCAGCCAGCGGGCGTCCGAGCCCTACGCAGAGGGTCCACACAGGGCAGATGCCCGCAGGCAGGGTAACGTGGGCAGCATGGACCCGCTACTGTGCAATGTGGCTGGGGCGCCATCTACTGGTGGGCATGAGGAACTGCGCCTCCCTCCCAGCCTGAATGGGGTTCCAGGCATCCGCTTCCTGGGGCCAGGGCCAGGGCACCCTCCCACCTGCCCCGCCCACCCACGTTTGTGGAAAAGGCAGCACGAGCCGCTAAACCCTCGCCCCCCCTCCCCCGGACCTAGCGAGGCCACAAACACCCAGCTTCATTCCCACAGCTGGGGGGGGGGTGAGACTGTGACCCATAGCCCCCTTGGGGCAGGGTCACGCCCCAGTGTATGGGGGAAACTGAGGCACAAGGAAGGGGATGGATTCGAGCTCATGCAGGGCCCAGAACAGAACCCAGGTGTCCTGATGTGTCCCAGACCCTTTTCTAGCCACCAAACCAGGTTGCCTCCCAGGGGAGTTCTGCTGGAAATGGGGTAAGGCGGCGGGGTGGGGAGGGAGTGCCAGAGCTGATCAGAGCCAGGCATGGGACATGGCCAGGAGAGGGGCCCAGGGCTGAGGCTGGGAGCTGAGGCTGGAGCAGAGATGGGGGCAGAGCAAGACTGGGTGGAGCTTCCTCTCTGCCCTGTGGCGACTGGCCCAGGCCCCTCCATGTCCCCCCCGAAGGTTTCTCCATGCCCCCCTGGGGGTGCCCCATAGTTTGGGGACCTCTGCTTTAACCATTCTCATGGCTCTTCTCTGAATCCTCCCCAATTTATCAGCCTCCTTCTGGGCCCCAGACCTGGGCACAAGATTCCAGCAGTGGCCAAACACAGAGGGCAAATCACCTCTGCCCTCCTGTGTGAGATCCCCCTGTTTATGCAGCCCATGATTGCACTGGCTCTTTTGGCCCCACCATCACCCATTCAACTGACTCTCCACCACGGCCCCCACATCTTTTTCAGAGTCCCTGATTCCAAGGCTCACGGCATGCATTCTTTGCTTCCAGTGGGAACTATCCCATTTTGCCCCATACTATGACACAGATTTGCTTGTGCCCAGTTTACCAAGTGATATCAGTCGTTCTGAATCACTGCCCTGTCCTCTTCATTCTTTTCTGCTCCCCCAATAGTTGTCATCTACAAACTTTATCGGGGATGATTTTATGTTTTCTTCTAGGTCGTTAATTAAAATGTGAAGTCATGTAGGACCAAGAACTGATCCTTGAGGGACCCCCTCACCTGGAAAGAAACCCACGCTAAGATGTCTCTGCATTTGCAATTATTTGGGAGACTTATCAGCTAGCCAGTTTTTAATCCAGTGAATGTGCACCACATTCATTGCATAGCATTCTAGTTTTCTTTTCAAAATGTTACATGGCACCAATTCAAGCACCAAACAGAAGTTGGAGGCTATTCCATTGGTGTCTTCATCAGCCAAACTTGGAACCGCAGCAGAAAAAGACACCGAGGGAGATTGATATTGTTAGGGGAGCTGGGCACGTAACATTTTGGGGGAGCCAGTGCACGTGCATTCCATTAATGGTCACAGATGATGTGGAGAATCTGGCCTGGCATGGACAGAAATCACCTGAAACGGCATTGCGGCCACCTCTGTGGTGGGGCAGGACCGTTTTTTCACGGCCCAGCGTGGGGGAGGGAGGAATTGAGGAAGCCTTAATTGAACTGAGCTGGAGAGGAAGTAAAGGGGGCAGAATGGCCTCATCCATGTCAGATCCTGGGCTCACGCCTGGTGCTCAGGGAAATCCGCTGGAGTTTAATAGCAATTAGAAACCAGGCTGCCGGTTACAGCCTAGCTGACAGCACCTCCGGCAGCACAGCGCCCCCCTAGCGTTGCCTTGGGGCATTGGGGGTCAGCATTGACTCAGGAATAGTGCCCCCCCCCGCTGTGCCCCTGCCCCGCTTCCCGCAGCATGGCACCCATTAGCAGCATGTTGGGGCCAGCCCCCTTTCAGCAGCAGCCAGGTTTGCGTGGCCTGGGTTCAGGTCTCTGGAGGTCGCTGATGGGGGTGACTCTGGGTCTCCAGACTGGGTCGCCAGCCCCAGGGGGCCCTCACTCAATGAGCCCCCCCCCGGAAACCCCCCTTCTCCCCCCTCCAGCCATGTTTTGCAGAGCCGGGGGGCCGCGGGAAAGGAAGGGCTGTTGCTTTCTCATCTCTGACTTTGTGGTGGAAAAATATGTGAGCAGGAAGGGTTGGAGAGCTGAGAGCGTAGGGTGTGAAATCATCCCCCCTCAGCATTGGCCTCAGAGATGGGGGGGGCAGAGAGAGGGGTTCAACCACCCCCAGCACTGGCCTGGGCGATGGGGGATGAAGGGGCAGAGAAAGGGGTGCAAAACCTTGCCCAGCGCTGGCCTAGGAGATATGGGGTGTGGACAAGAGCAGGGGGGCATGACTGGGGTGGAGGCCGGAGGGCTCCGCTGGTGCCTGGACAGGGCTGGAGGGGCCCAGGTGCAAGGCTGGTCTCACCCCCCGCCTGCAGAGCGGGGCAGGAAATGCGCTGAGAGGCTCCAGAGCGGGAGGGAGAAACCCACAGATCAGAGATAAGGGCCGGGCCGGGGCCAGGGGGAGCCGTGACACTGATGTGGGGGCAGGCCCCTGGCCCTGTTATAAGGCAGGGCCGAGAGTGTCACAGCACAGCTGGTGCTGACATGGCCCCTCTCCTCCTGCTCCTCTGGCTGGGCTCAGGTAAGTGGCCTCTGGTGGGTGTCGCCCCTGGGGCACCTCCCTTGGCACAGTCCTTGGGGGGCCCCCAGGGCAGAGGCAGCCCCTCCCCCATCTGTGCCTTAGGGGGGCATCTGAGTCCCTCCCCCCCACATACAAGGGGATGTCCAGACCTCCCGGGTGATCTCAGCCCAGGCCAGATCTCTCAGTCCTCACCCATTTTCAGGAGCTGGCAACATTGTGCCAGCCTGACCCAAACCGAGCTGGCCCAAACCCAGGGGGCCGGGGTTCAATGCTCGTCTACACCCCAGACCCTCTTGGCCTAGTCACAGAATCGCCCTGGGCTTCCATTTCCTCAGTTTCCCCATCGGGCTCTGGGCAGCGCCCGGCCTGATGGGGCCCTGATCCCAGTCGCAGGTCTAGGTGCTGCTGTAACACATACTAAATGCCCACCTCACGTAACCCATGCTCTCTGTGCCCCTCTCTGCAGCCCTCTCCGCTCGGCAGCTGCTGCCCAAACAATGCCTCCTGGGCCCTGAGGTCTGGTGCCAGGACCCGGACATGGCTGCCCAGTGCGGGGACAGCAGGGACTGTGCCCTCCTCGGGCAGAGCATGCCTCAGGTGAGCTGGGGGGCCCACACCCTTTGCCCTCATCCCGTTCCGGCTCCAGTGGTGGCTGGGGGGACAGATCAGGCTGGCAGATTGACGGGGCAGGGGGCTGAGGCTGGCAGGCTGCGGGAGCCGGGGGCAGGGGGCTGAGGCTGG
>ML675633.1:3215684-3267842 GCA_007922155.1 Mesoclemmys tuberculata | reverse complement strand
CTGAGGCTGGCAGGCTGCGGGAGCCGGGGGCAGGGGGCTGAGGCTGGAGGCTGCGGGGGCAGGGGGGTGCTCTCGGTGGTGACCCCAGGTTTGTGTCTGGCACAGCAGAGCTGGCGCAGCCGAGAGGAGGCTCCCGCCATCACATGCGCCATCTGCACCAGCATCATGAGGAAGCTGAAGTCCCTGGTGGGCGACAACACTGACGAGGTGAGGGAGCTGGCGCTGCCTGGGTTGGACAGGGCCACGGGGCAGCTCACCCATCACTGGGGTCTGTGGGGGGTCCCCCATGCACCAGTGCCCGTGGAGAGCCCGGGGGCAGCAGGTGGGCACTGAGACCAGGCGCAGGGTCAGTCAGGAGCAAGGGGCCTTCTCTCTTGTAGTCTTGTCCCGCCGGCGCCAGGGGGTTGGGACTCTGGCCCAGTGACCCACGGAGTCCCCACACCTTGCCATGGTGGCGCCCGGGGCTGGTCGGAGCAGTGGTGCCAAGGAGGGGCTGTGCCCAGCGAGCGCCCCCTTTGGTCTGTGGGAAGGGGGTGTCCCACTCTGTCTCCTAAACCCCACAGGACAACGTCGTGCAGGCCGAGGACAAGTTGTGCAGGGTCGTGCACCGGCGGCTCCAGGGCCTCTGCCGCAGCGTGATGAAGAAGTTCAAAACCAAGATCACCCAGCTGCTGGAGGGCGGGGGCGATGCCAGGGAGATCTGTACCAAACTGAGGATGTGCCGGACGTCCCTGACCCTCCAAGGTTCTCGTGCTTGCTCGGTGTGCTCTCTGCCGCCTGCTGCTGTGGCCGTGCCGGGGAAATCTGAGCCGGTTGCCCCGGCCTGACGGAGGGGCAACCCAGCTAAGGGGGTATGGCCTAGCCTCCCGGACCGCCTGTGTGAGCTGAGCCCTGGGGGCATGGGCCCACGCGCTGTGTACAAGACAGAGGGGAGACCCCCCCAGCTGAGGGACAACTGGGATCCATGTGGCAGGGAGAGAAGGGGGGACTAGAAGGTGGGGGAACGATAAGGAGGGACCAGAACGGGGTCCCTCCCAAGGGGGATACCCCAGAATCTCTGCATCGGTGCTGACTATGCTGTTCTCCCACCGCCGGAGGGGCCCATGGGTGGCGGGCACTCCCCCCCTGGGTTTAGGAGAGGGCAGGCGTGACGCCCCCATGGGAAGCTGGGCAGAGCTATGCATTTGACCCTTGTTTGCCCTGTGCCAGGCTCCTTGCTGCCCCCCGGCGACGGCTGTGAGCTCTGCCTGACCTTCGCCAGCCAGGCCCAGCCCGACCTCCAGAGCATGGCGCCCAGTGGGGACCTCGCAGGCATCCTGAACAGCACGTGCAAGCGGCATTTCGAGGATTCCCCCAGGGTCAGTAGCGTGGCTCAGCTCTGCTTGGGGGCCCCCAGCCCCACCCCCAATGGTTCTAGGATGGTGGGGGAGGGGGTCTCCCAGCCATCTCCATGGGGTGCGGGACCAAGGGGCTCATCTGCGCTAAGCAGGTGCTGAAGTTATGTGGGGTCTAGTGGTTAGAGCTGGGAAGGAGTGAAATGCCAGGCTTCTGGGCTCTCTTCCCACCCGTGGGATGGCAGTGGAGCCTAGGAATCAGAGCCAGGGGGGCTGGGAGCCAGGACTCCTGGGTTCTGTTCCCGGTTCTGGCAGGGGAGTGGGGGTTAGTGGGTTGGGGTTGGCTGGGAGCCAGGACTCCTGGGTTCTATCCCACTGGGCAGAGCTGAGGTCAGGGAGCTCACGCTGTCCCAGCCACCAAGCTCAGGCGTCATGTCTCCCTGCAGTGCAACAACTTTGTCTCGGCCTACGGCGCCAGGCTGCTGGCAGCTCTGATGACACCTCAGGACCCGCTCACCCTCTGTCTGGTGAGAGATTGAAGGGCGGGGATAGAGGGGAACTGGGGGGGGACTAGTTACATTCCACCCCCAGCCGCGTAACCATCCAGGGCTGCTGGGAGGCCTGTGAAATGAGCCTCAGGGAATCGCCAGCCAGACCCCTGGCATTTGTGCCACCCCCCGGCACCTGGCTGTAGATGGAGGGGAGCCCATTGCCCAGCGAGCCCTTCCCAGGGTTTCGGTCCCATATCACCCCCTCAGAATGGGCAGGGCTCGCGGCTCTGCCCCAGACACGGAGGGCTGGGAAGGTGTCCCAAGGCAAAGGGCCCCGATTCACCTGGCCCCGGGGTGAACCCTGCCGGGGGATCGAACCAGTGACCTGAACTGCTGTAAGCGGACAGCTCCAGGACCTCACTGGTATCAGCTGACTTGACCCTCTGCTGGGGCTCAGCGGCTGGGGGCATGCCAAGCACCCGGTTACATGCAACTCCTTGCACGGGCCATAAGGTTGGGTTGCGGGGATCCCCAGCAAAGCCATCCCAGGGAGCGGTCAGGGCCTGTGCCCTAGAGCGCCTCCCCCCCCACTGGGATCTCTGCCCCTCCACCCCATCCACACCACTGGGGTCCCTGGGTACCCCCCTCTTCCAAACCTCCTGCAGCCCCGGGCAGGCGATGCCCTTAGAGAAACCATGTCCCTTCGCCCCAGGACACAGAGGCCTGCCAGCTGCGGGAGGAGCCTGCCCAAGGGGGTCCCAGCTCTGGCGACGATGGCTGGTCATGGCTGTGAGGTAAGCACCCTGGCATGGGACGGCCAGGCAGGGCCTCGTGATAGCGCCAGGGTGGGGGGAGATGGTCCCCTCTGCCGTGCCAGGCCAGGCCAGACCCATGTCAGCGCCTCTGGCCGTCAGATCCCTGGCATGGCCACCTTGCAACTCCCCACCCAGGGAGCCCCTCTGCTCCTGTTGGGTTCAAATCCCGGCTGGCACCACACTGACCCCCTCCTCCCTCTCTTTAGGCCTCGTGCACCTGCATCTGGAGCCACCAGCTGCCCCCTGCTTGCTCCGGGCTTGCCTCCAGGAGGAAAACAGCAACTCCAGACACCCCTCCCCCTCCGGTGTGTGATGTCTTAGAGGTCAGCATTATCATTGCCGCCTTTGGTTTCCCACCCCACTTCGCGCAATAAAGCATCAATATTGACCTGGTGTCTCTGTGATCTCTAGCCAGGACACAGGGCCTCCCCCTGGGGCCCTCATCCACTAAAACTCCCAGCCCACTTCTGCCTCCTCCCTCGTCACTAGGTGCAGCCACCTCTGGGGCAGGTTGCAGCAGCTGTTTATAACAGGGCTTCATGTGCTGTCCCCCCAGCTGCTCCTCCGCAAGGGGTGAGGAATTTGGCTTCCATCACCACTCGGGCTTGGCTCAGCCAGACGCTGCCTTGGTCTTCCCTGACATTCTCTCGGCCAGCGCCTGATTCTGCAGGGAAAGGAAATGCCATCTCGAGGGAAGGGGGTATCTGATTAGCAGCAGGTATGGGGGCAGGCAGAGCCAGGAGGCCAGGTCTGCATGCCGAGGCTCTGCCGTTTGTCACTCATCCTCAGTCTGGGGCTCTCTCACTCCAATCCAGGCCCCCTTGAGCCTAGAGCACCTTGGTCCTTTCCCAGAGCTAGACCAGAGAAGGCTGCTGTGCCCTAGTGCCAGGCAGATTGTGATGCTGGCAAGCCAGGTGCCAGGACAGTTCCCTTGTGTATGAGGATAGATTGAAGTGGCTGGTAATGAATTAGCATGGGCTTGGTGTTCAAACTTCATGAAAATGAAAGGGACGTTACCTGCCCTGTTTTACTTACCTGCAGTCTGTTATAAGATAGCAGCGAATGTTTATGCTGTGTGTGCCCTGTCATTAAATACCACGTGGTCACCGGGCATGAGGAACGGTGGTCGAAGACTCGAAATACTGAAATCTGACTTCCCCACACCCATAGGGCTCTTTGAGTTCCTGGTCCTGCCTTTTGGCTTCAAGGGGGCACCTGCTACCTTCCAGCGCCTGGTGGATCAGGGACACAGGGGGAGGGTGGACTGTGACCTGGCATATATTGACGAAATCTGTATCATTGCTTAGCCAGACCTGGGTGGAGTCTGTGTCCCAGGTGGAGAGGGTACTGGGCTGCCTTCAGAAGGCAGGACTGACTGCAAAGGTGGGACCGTGTCAAGGGCAGATGGCTGAGGTGTCATGCCTCAGCCACAAGGAGGGGAGCGGCTGTGTACGGCCAGCGCCTGCCAAGGTGGCAGTGATCAGAGATTGGCCCGTGACCCAAACCAAGAAGCACAGCCAGGTCTTTCGGTTTCTGCCCCACTTTAGCTCCTGGAAGCTCCTATCACTGAGCTGCGCAGGCAGGGTGAGCCAGACAAGGGGGCCTGTCCCGAACAGTGCCAGAGGGTTCTCTGTACTCTAATCCCGGTTCTGGTCAACCCAGACTTCGACAAGGCATTCCTTGCATTCACCAAAGTCTCAGACGCAGGGCTGGGCTCAGAGTGGGCTCAAGCCCCTGCCATTGCTCCCTGCGGTGCCCGAAGCCTCCTGCAACCCACCTTCCTCCAGCGTCAGTGGCATGGCTTGATTCCTGGGGGAGTTTGGAGGTCCTGGGGTACCCGTCACGATGGTGTAGTGCTTTGAAGTGAGCAAAACTATTGCCTGCATCTCCTGCAGGAGCCAACAATTAAAGCCGGGCTGTGACGGTGCACAGTGAAGCCACGAGGCAGTTGCCCCACACACACCCTGCTGCTGGCAGGAGCACCTCAGCTCAGGCCATGGAATCCAGTTCACCCAGATCCAGCCGCACGTTGGAGCTCTGCCACTGACTGAGCCCAGGGCGTGTCTCTGGCCCTAGCAGCTCGCTGGCTCCCTGTGCGATGGTTCAGAGCCCAGCAATGCTTTTCCCACAAGACACTGCTGCCTCTCCCCATGGCCCCAGCCCTTGCCTACACCCGTCTGGGTGCGGCTACACCTAGGAAGGGCAGCCGGCCAGGGATGCCCAGGGAAATGGAGATGGGTTTGCTCTACCCCTACCAGCCATTCATGGCTAACAGCCCCCATGCAACAACCTCCAAAGCAGTAGCAGTGGCGATGGCTACCTTCCCCGTCAAACCCACCGCAGCAACTGCCCAGGCCCTTGTGCTACCCAGGATGTGTTCGGGCCCCCCCACCCCGCCCGGAGGCTCTGTGAGGGGTGCAGAGGCGTGAAGCCTCCTCGGAGAGGTAGGAACTGGGCTTTGCCTCTGAAGCCCCGGCTGGTGGAGGATGAGCAACCAGGAACCAAGCAGGGAGATGGCAGGAAATTCCTCCCTGGCCTCTGGCAGCTGAGTCTCCTGGACTGGGCCAGGGATGGAAGCAGTGCCCTGAGCCAGCTGGGAGGTGGGGAACAGGCCTGGGGCAGTCTGAGCGTGTGGCCCCAGGCGAGAGACCCTGGATTGGTGCCTGGGTGTCTGCCGTGTGGACAGCACCGGGCCAAAGCTGGCTGCAGATGCTAGAGAGAAGTGGAGCAGGAACGCCAGAACCCAGGGCTGAGGGGCGACCCAGGGCCCTGGGTGGGCAGAGAACAGCCACAGCGCAGGGTAACATGACCACATCCCCAATCCACCCCCTATGGGTCCTGGGGGGCGGAGAACAGCCACAGTGCAGGGCACTGGCCACGGCCCAGGTCTTTGCTCTATGCTGGGAGCAGGGCAGCCCTGCACACAGGCAGGAGCTTCTTGTTCCTCCACGCTCCCAGAGCTCCTAATGCCCCTGCAGCAGGACCCTCGAGGCCGATACACCCTGATTTCCGGGTGTTTAGTCATTTGAAGGGGGTTAGAGGCTCGCCAATTGATCTGATCAGAAGATAATGAGGTTCTCATCCTGGAATCAGGCTCCAGAAGAGTTTTTACAGGGATCCCTAGGGTGCCCGCCAGGAACGCTCACACTGAGAACCAAATCTGTATAGTTTTGTAAGCTTTTATTAACATAACAGAAAACGCTAGACAAATGATTGATTAAAAGAAAACGAATAATCAAATGGCTAATGTCTAGGATTACAGTCTTATTCTAAAGACACATGATGTACATATTTCTACGGTATGCTTTGAGTTAATATACTCACACCCTGCCCTGGTGACCTGCTTGAGAGAGACGTCCAGTTCCTCAGCTCTCGAGTGGAGGGGTGGAGAACTAGGGACTGCTGGAGAGCTAAGAGCTATAAGGCTAAGACAAAGACCACAAATAATACTAAGTATAAACTAAGAACAAACGATCCTAACAAACACTGACTAAAAGCAGCTTAAAGAAGGAGTAGCTGGTGAACACACCCAAGTAACATGGTTTGCCCCTTTTAATACCCTGAACAATACGGGTCCTCCTTCAAAATACAGACTTGGCTTCTTCACCCCCAAATGATCAGGGTTCACTTAGTCTATAGGCTGGCAGATTCATGCGTATTGATGACATAGCCGTAGCCTTGCCAAATGATTCACTCATGCCACCTTTGTTATTTCTGGCCCTGCCTGTGGGGTTTGTGGTGTACCTGTGAAGTTTATTTGGGGCATAATCTGGGGCAGCCCACTTGTCCTGATGCCTCCTGACTTAGGGTAAAGGGTATAACCATGTATGTCTTATCCTTTAACTCATCATTGCTTATCTGGGCCAGCAGTCCCGAACAGATGGGTGCTGACTGCCTTCGCTGTCATACAGGATGTGGCCTGTAAGGTATTACAGCTATAATGCATTACTATGAATCTATGACTCCAGTATAATAAAACAACACTACTGAAATCTATAAGAAAAGGTATATATGTGCAAGCAAACAGGCTAGTCCTATAGGTTATACCCCTTTCCCATGGGGGATGAGGAGGATGACCAGCGTCCCAACCCCACAGATCCTGCCCCACATATCCTGGCTCCACAGCCAGCGTCAGGACAGGGTCCCGCCTGCAGGAGGGAGCCATCAGGCAGGCTAGGAAGCAGCGGGTTGAAGGGGAGACACAGGTGGGCTCCTCCCTGGACTCTCCTCCCTTGGCCCCACTCCCAGCAGAGGAGAAGCTGAGAATGGCCAGAATGGGTCAGAGCGATGGTCCATCGAGCCCAGCATGCTGTCTTCCCACCGCAGCCCATGAGCAGATGCAGCCTGGGCCATTTGAGGGTGCTGAGGTTTCCTGGGGGTCCAGGAAGCTTTTCGAGTTCATGTCAGTTGTGATTTCTGGCCCTGGTGGAGAACCCAAACATGTCCCTACGCCTTTCTCCCGACATCACCGTGGATTGGCTCCTGGGCCCCAGGCTGTGGCAGCCCCCTGGGGGGATAGAGGGCTGGGACGAGAGGACCACGGCACTGTTGCTCCTCTTCCTGCTTGCAAATGTGGCTGGGAAGAGCCGGCGGGGGGAAGCATTGGGGCTCCCCGATAAAAACACAAGGAAAACAAAGCCCAAGGGATGGGAGATGAACCCAGGAGTCCCAGGAGGGGGCCCAAGACAGCAGAGATTCCCCCGAGCACCCAGGCCAGGTTCCCCAACCTGCCTCGACATCCACCCTTTGTCTGTTAGCTCCCACCCTTCCTGTCCCAGCAGATCGATCCTCTTGTTCCCCAGCACCCCTCTTCCACTCTATCCTTCCCCTGCAGCTCCGGGGCGTGGAGCTCAGAGCACTGATAGCAGGGGGCTGCTGGTCGGGGCATCAACAGCTTCATTCTGCCAGTTCTCTTCTCTTCCAGCCCTGGCCCATCCGGGGGAGCCCCCCAAGTGCTGACAGGGCCCTGAAGTTTGGTGCCAGAATGAGACTACGGCAGCACTGGCGCCCAGGCTGGTCACTGGCCCATGCCCACACTGGGCACAGAGGGATCATGCCCATCATGGGTCGATCACAGGCAGGGGCAGCGCTGACCCACACTGGCCCCTGGGAGGGTTCCCAGTGGCGGGGGGGGGAAATAGGTGGGGGGGGCCAGGCTGTTGGCCCAATCCTGTTTTCATGAAATGCATGAAAGAACAGAGCCATAAACCCCACCCCCTTCCTACCCAAAGGTACGTCAGCCTGATACATGTATCTTTAATCAAAACCCAGAACCTCAACGACTTGTATTGTTCTACCCTTTGAAATGTTCGCGTCAGTCTTTATAAAATATCCATTTACTGCCTAACAATTCAAGTCTGCCGTTACTTTGTGTAATTCTGTTTGTTGTAAGATTGTTTGTAAAACCCTCCACTGACCATGTTATCTGTTCGTTTTACCCACTTTCAGAATGTTTGTAAAAACCCTATTTTAAGTGTATGACGCCACCCTGTGAAATGTAATATACTGACCGAATGGTGACAGACACTGGTAAAATGAAATAATATTTGCTTTAAAATAGATGTGAGTTCTTCAGCTAGGAGTTGGCGCTGAGTGATTGGAGTGTGAATGGCTGGGCAGTTGAGGTGGGTGCAGACAGGGAGAGTGATTGAACAATTGGTCTCAGTGAGGGATGTCGAAACACGATGAAGAAAACACCAGCCTCACCTCAAACGTTTGAGGGAGGAAGAAAGGAGCGAAGATGATAATTTTAACCACCCAACTGGCCGAAGAGGAGCCCACCCTGATAACTTCGGAGTCAGCCCACTTCAAAGGACAAAATATGATCAGGCTTGCAACAATGTGGGTGATTAAGGATCACACCAAATGCAGATGCAGCATGACAGAGCAAAAACTCATAGACTTACATGGGGTCTTTTCCCTATAAAATGGGACAGAAAGATGAAGGCTGGAGGTTCAGGTCTACATCACCAACCAGCCAGGAGAACCGATCCACATTGGCAGAACCTTGCTCCTCACCCTCGTGCTACAGTCACCTGGCCAGTGACTACCATGCGCACCAAGAGGATGGTAACTATAACATCTGTGAGACCCCTGTGTATGTTTGTCTGTCTCCTTGTCTGTGTGTGTGAGTGAGTGTGAATGAAAAGTCCCAATTGAAACGTGTCAATGAAGTATACTTTATTAACAGGAGTCTCTGAATTTGTAATCACTAGGTAAAGCACAATATTGATATTGTGCCAGCAATGCCCCCTGCCATGTACATTGGCCAGACCGGACTGTCACTACGCAAAAGGATAAATGGACACAAATGAGTCATAAAAAACACGAACATCCATAAACCAGTCAGAGAGCACTTCAATCTCCCAGGACACTCTGTGGCTAACTTGAAAGTTGCCGTACTTCTACAGACAAACTTAAAAAACAGGCTTCAGCGAGAAACTGCCGAGCTGGGACTCACATGCAAACTTGACACAATCAGACTGGGTCTGAATAGGGACTGGGAATGGTTCGCTCATTACAAGAAGTAATTGCCACTGTCCACACATTCTCACCTTCTAATCCACGGTTGTGAATAGCCCTCAGCTTCTCTAACTGAAAGGACTTTGCTAACACCTACCCCTCATTGTTGTTCCTTACCCTTGGCTGTCTATATACACCCGCTATCTGATTTCCATTCTCTGCATCTGAGGAAGTGGGTTACAGCCCACAAAAGCTTATGCCCGCAGAAATTAAATGTGTTAGTCTTTAAGGTGCTACAGAACTCTTGTTAATATTGTTATTGTTACAGAGTTGATCCTGTTCCCCTGGTATTTGCAAAATTTCTGTATTCGCAATAAACGTGGCGTGTTGCCTTATCCCCTGAAAAAGACCCTGTGATAGTTATTTGAATAACAAGGCTGGCACCCCACACAAGCGCCCCCAGTCTGGGTCTTGCAGGGCAGCAAGTACCGTGTCATCAGCAAGGTGAAGACACCAGTGCCCAACTCTCACAATGAGATAAGTGCCACCCCGCCAGGCAGCAAGTGTGCCAGGGGGCAGAGAGGGAGAGCACCAGGGCAGGCAGGAACATGCAAGGAAGTGTGTAAGGGTGGACAGCACATGCAAGGAAGCGTGTGAAGGTAGGTGGGCACATGCCAGGGCACATGCAAGGGTGGTAGGGCACATGTGAGTGCAGGCAGACGTGCAAGGGAGTGTGCGAGGATGGTGGGGCACGTCTGAGTGACTTGCCCTGGCTCACCCAAGGGGGTTTGCAGCAGAGGCAGGAATGGAACCCAGGCGTCCTGAACACCAGCCCAACTCCTGCCCCACATGCCCAGGCCCCCCCAGCTACTGGCGCTGGCAACTCCCAGCCGGTGCCTGAGCAGTGAAAGGCCGGTGCCCTGAGCCATCCCCCTCCAGCTTCCCCCAGGCCCTTCCCCGAGTCGGCTGCCTGGCCCCCCTCTTCCCCCGTTGCCCCCCCTGGGCTTCCCCAAGCCCCACCGCGACGCGAAGGGCCCTTGACTGTGCCCACAACCGCTCTGCTGAGGGCACTTGAGACCCGGGCACCAGATCAAAGCAGCCGCTCCTGAGAAAAGCAATTTCACAAGAGTGGCAGCTGCCGGCCTGGGCGTGGAGCCCCTACACCCCCAGGAATGTGCCACCCGACCCTCCCCCCACATCGAGCTCATAGGGGTCAGTCGTGTCTCGAAATGAGGGGGCTAAAGGGGCTCGGCTCGGCCACCCCATGGTGATCTCCAGGCAGTGGCGGACTGGGCGGGGGTGTGGGAAGGGCCAGGTCCCTGGGTGCTGGCCTGGGGCAGGGCTGGGGTGCCCGTCACGACTGCAAGGGATGGAAAGTGTGTTGTGAAGGGCCAACCCGGCGCCCCCCCCAGGCCAAGGGGTGAGGCCGCCCCTGTTCGAGACAAGTTCCAGGAACCGTCCCCCCCCGAAGGGCCCTTGTTCTGCAGGGAGACGCCAAAGCCAACAGCCCGTGCACCTGAGCACACAGAGCCAGGCCCCTTGTGGGGCAATGTCAACATGCCCCTGGGCAGGGCGGGCGAGGCCCCGTGGTGCCATCCTGCTCTGGCACATTCCCTGGTGCCAGGCACCCACTGCCTGGGGCACAGCCCTGTCCCGGGGGGCGCATGGGGGCTCTGGCAGCTGGGGGGCAGCTGGGGGGGAGGGTGGTGGGGTTCGGGGCAGGCTGTATTGACCTCCTTTCACGCCCCTCCACCCCAAACAGCGCCTGGCCCTCAGCCAAGGGGCACACAGGTGATGCGGTGAATGGGTCCATTCAGGGCTGTTTGCTCAACTATGCCACCATGGGGGGTCCAGCCTGGGGCAGGGGCAGCTTGAGCCACAGGGGACAGGGAGGGATCGGGCAGGGGACAGGGAGGGATCGGGCAGCTGGCCCTTCTCGGCCTCCCCCCCTCCCAGTCCAAAGCCCCCCAGGCTCCATGGAGCCTGGCACAGTCTGGAGCTCTGACACAGGGCACCCCCCGCCCACGTGCCCTTGGACAGGCACAAGGTGCAGGGGCTGGGGGAGCCCTTTTTAGCATGGGCAGATTTTGAGGGGGCAAGGGGCGGCGTTTGCCCCCCCCACGGCAAGCCTTGGACATGAGCAGAATGCCGCCGGCAGGATCAGCTCACCCCCGCCCCCCAGCTATGCCCAGCAGCACACTTTCGCCTCTTAGCCCCTCACTTTGCTGAGCTGAATCCAAGACAAACACCTCCCCCCCCCGGGGTGTTTCCAGTCGCAGTCCCATTGGCCAGGCCTGGCCCCCCAGGGCTATATAAAGGACGCGGACAGGGGGTGCTGGGATGCTGGAGTTCAGCATGGCCGTGTCCCTCCTTCTGCTTGTCCTGCTCTGCGGGGGCTCAGGTAGGGACAATCATGGAGGAATCCGCCCCACGGATGCAGCTGGGAGGGTGCACGGACCCAGGGCCGTGGAGGGGAGCGCAGGGCTGGAACAAGTGGTGCCCCTGACGGGAGGGGGGTCTGTAAGATGGGGGGTCCCCTCCCCAAGGCAAGGGGGCAGAGATGTTAGAGCCTTGGAGAGAGGGTGCAGGGGATGATCTCAGTCCGGCCCCCAGTGGGGATCTCATGGACTTTCCTGCCGCGGGCTGGGTGAGATTGGACTCGGCCTGTTCTCCGGGCCTGGATCTCTCCCAGGCATGCTCCTCCCCAGTGATGGGCGCATGTGGCGGAGATGCAGGAGGGTCTCTTCCTCACAGGCCTTTGCTGGCCAGCGCTGATCCTTGGAGCCGAGGCAAACCCTGCGTCACTGCCCCATGTGCAGCGCCAAGACTGGCACTGGGTCAGCGTGGGACACCTGGGCAAACGCAGAGCCCGGAGGGGCAGCTGCAGCCCAGACATGGCGTGGAAGAGTCCAGGGGACAAGACTAGGACTCGGACTCCTGGGTTCTATTCGCAGCCCTGGGAAGAGAGTGGGGTCTAGTTTTTAGAGTGGGCAGGGGGGGTGGTAATCTGGACTCCTGGGTTCTATCCCAGCTCTTCTGCTGACTCCCCATGTAACCTCCCGTTCCTGCTCCGTGCCTCAGTTTCCCCATCTGTAAAAGGGGCTAATGCTGCTGCCTCACCTTAGGTAAGCACTTTGCGATCCTGAGGCCTGGAAAAGGCAGCTTGGGCTGTGGGGAGAGAAACGTCTGAGTGGCAGATCTGATTTTCAAGGACTTCAGGCAGCCTGCTCACAGTTCTCTGGCCTGGGTCGGCTTTGCTGACTCCGACTGGCCGATGCCACCGCAGGCTGGATGTCTTTGCCCTCCCAAATTGAAGCATCTCCGTTGGGAACCTGTCCCACTTTCGACCCCGACGTGTCGGTGGAGAATTCGTCAGTGGCCGTTGGAAGACGTGGTGCCAGAAAACGCCTCCGCTGGGGCGGATCGCTGCCCCCTCTGTGCTGGTTTTCTGCCCCAGCTGCTCTGGCTGGGCCTCTGCTGAGGGGCTTTCGTCAGGAACCATCAGGCAGTTCTAGGGATCCAAGCTCATGCTTCAGGGTGCAGGGGTCAGGAAGGGATTCTTACCACTGTGCCCAGCAGCCAGGTGCATTATGAGGGCTTCCCCTCCCCCAAGTAGCAAACATCAGCTGCTGCTGGGCCGGGAGGGCAATTGGTTGGATCCAGTGGCCTCCGTGCCTGGTGGAGCAGGGAGTGGTTGTGGCACCCTGACCCAGAGCCAGCCCATAGGGGCCAGGACTGGAGAGAGGGATCAAGCCAATGGACAGATCCCCCAGGGTTCAGTTCCGTTCTGTACAGGGTCTTATTACATGCACGTCACCCCTGGGTCAAAATGGACAGAGGGAGGGATGGAGAGATGGACAGAGAGAGGGACAGATGGAGAAAGGGACGGCCGGAGGGAGGGATGGAGAGAGGGGTGGAAAGCAGGACGCCTGCCCCTGGACGGAGGCTGTCTGTCCCTGGTGCAGTGTCACTAACCGGGCCCTGGCCTCTCTTGTCTCCAGCCCTGGCTGGTAGGCCGCTGGCACAGCCAGGCTGTGCCAATGGCCCGTCGTTCTGGTGCCGGAGCCTGGCGACGGCGGTGCAGTGCGGTGCGGTGCAGATCTGTGCCCAGGCCGGGTGGAAGCAGGCTGCTAAGGCAGGTCCCATGCACGAGCTGCTGTGGTCGGGCTGCAGGAGATGCGGGAGGGCTCCTAGGCAGCTCCCCCAAGCCCTGGGTTTGGGGCAGGGGGGAGCCAGACCCGCTCTCTGGCCCCTCTAGGGCCGGACCCTCACAGAGGCGCTTCCGTCAGACCCGCAGGTGCCTGGTTCAGTGCCAGCTGGGGGAATGTCTACGGGCAGCCATCCAGGGCACCTTTGTGAGAGAGTGGGGGGGGGTCCAGAACCGCCAGTCCCAGGAAGGGGGAGGCAACAGCTGACCCTTCACCTAGGGCGGGGGCTGCAGCTGACCACCCCTGGGGTCCCTGCTGGAGCCCTGGCTGGGGCTGGGTAGGAGCCATGTGGTAGGGCCCACGGGGGCAGGCGGAGAGGACAGCTCAGCCGTGAGGTGGGGGGGATGAGGGGTGCGTGCCCGGGGCACGCTGGCACCCAGGCCATGCCCTGCTGAGGCTGACAGGTGACAGGGGTGTGGGAGAAGTAGCTGGGGGCCCACTGCAGGGCCTAGACCCCAGTCCCCCCCAACTCAGCCCCTGACGTGGCTTCTTCCCCCCCAGGAGGACATGTGTGGGGACTGCCAGCAAATCATCACCATCCTCGCCCACATGGCCAAGGAGTCGGCCTTCAAGGTACTGCGGGGGCAGGGGGTGGCAGGGATCCTTCCCGCTAGGCATGTGGGGGTGGGGGCTGGACACGGCCCTGGACCTGGGTCTGCCCCACTCACGCCGCTCCCCCCGCAGGAGGCCATCCAGAAGTTCCTGACCCATGAGTGCACCACCCTACCCCTGAGCAGCCTGGTGCCCCACTGCCAGAAGCTGGTGGACACATACTTCAGCATCTTTGTCGCCTGCCTGGAGGGACAGATGGTAAGTGGCCGCCCTGTGGGACCAGCCCCCGGTACCCAACTGGCCCCATCCCTCGGGGCGGGGGAGCCCATTGGCCTGACATCCCGTGCCCAGCCGATGGGATAACAGGGGGGCCCTCCTGCCCTCTGCATGATGCCAGGAAAGAAAGCCACCCCCCAAGGGCTAGTGCCAGCCACACAGCTGGGATAGGGACTACTGGGGAAACTGAGGCACCGAGCAATGGGATTCGCCTAGGGGTCCTGTTGAGTCAGGGATAGAGGCTCAGAGCAGAACCCTGGAGAGCCAGCCCCCATCAGCACTACCGCACCAGACCCCACTCAGCCTGCTGAGCCCCCCGTCCTGCTCTGCCGGTGTCTCCGGGCACAAGGGCTGGGCAGTGCTGGCCGGTCACCCCCAGGACCCCTGAATGGAGTCACTGTGTCCCGCTGGGGTCTCTCCGAGTCAGTGATGCCGTCCCAGCTGACAGGAGAGCAGAACTGGGGCAGATCAGATCAGAACTGGCCCACAGCTGAACTGGGTTCCAGCACTGCGCAGGCAGTGGCACCCCACCACCAGAAGGTTCCCCACACCCCCGCACCGGGAGGGATGGGCACCCTGGAGATCTGACACCCCCAGAGGAACCCCCGGGATCAGGGCAACGTCAGAACTCAGGGGGCTCCTGGGACCCCCCCACTGGATGTTCCTCCCCGTTGCATTGCTTGCGGATCCCACGACACAAAGCCACGTCCCCCTCGCCTGCTCCCTCCTGTGTCACTGACCCCTCTGCCCCTCAGAAAACTGCCTCCATCTGTGCCAAGCTGGGCCTGTGCCCGGCGGATCCGATGCAGGACCAGGGCCCGGAGCCCCCGGCCAGCCTGAGTCCAGAGAAGTGGATCCTTCCGCTACTTCAAGGTCTCCGTCTGGAGCTTCCCAACAGCCAGACCCAGGTACGGGCACCTCCGCCCCGCGCCACCCCCAATCCCAGCTTCACTGGCAAGCCCCCGCTGACCGAGGAGGAAACCCTCCCAGAGTGGCCTGGGCGTGCGTTGCTGCCCGAGTCTGCCGAGAGTCTGAACCTTTGGCTCCGAGGGGCAGCGGGGAAGCAACTTGGCCTTGAGCTCACGCAGAGGCTCAGGCAATTAGATTCCCGGCTCCAACGCCTGCCCTGGGGCACTGCTGCCAGGTTGGCACAGCTGATACCGGCTGCCCTCCCCACCCCCCATGTGCCCCATAGCAAACTGGGCTGGAATTCCACTGCGGGGAGCTGGGGTTCCCAGTATTTTGGTTACCTGCGGGAGTGGAGGTTGCTGCTGAATTGGGCGTGGAAGGTGATTCGGGGCTGGCCCCTGGTGACCCTGTTCTTTTTTCCAAAGGGAGGCCTTGGCGAGGACTTTCCGTTCCCACTCCCGCTGTGCTGGGTGTGTCGCTCCTTTGTCGGCCGCATAGAGGCCACCATCCCCAAGGTGCTGCGCCCGCGCTCCACCCCTTCCCGGGCCCCAGGGCGTGACGGGAGGGACCCTGGCTCCAGCCCTGCCCAGGCTGGCAGCCGACGTCACTGGCAATTTGAGGCCGTGAATTGAGCTGGGCAGGTCTCAATCCGGCCGGCGCTGATTGGTATGGCTGCTGGCAGCCTGGAGCGAGAGGCCCAGGGCTGAACCAGCAGGCTGAGTTCCCAGGGCAGGGCGTGGGGTGATGCTCACTCTGCCACCCAGGAGATGCCAGTTGCAACTAAAGTATATTTCAGCATTGAAAAATGACTGAACGGCCCCGCTCACACCGTGCCTGGGGCGGATCCCCCCTGCCATCCCTCCTGAGGTGGCTATGGGAGATCTGGATCCTGCTTCTTCCCATGCTGGGCACAAGCTGGGCCCAGGGCAGGAGGAGGCTGGCAGAATTGTGAGCAACTGGTGCTGCGGAGCCTGGCGTGGCTGTCTGAGCCAAGGGGGTGTGGTGGGGGGCTGGCAACGGGCAATGCCAGCCTTTTGGTCCCAGCAGAGATAATAACTCCAGGCACTCCAGCCGCAGAGGCGCCCTGAACCGGTTTTGTTATGGATCATTGCGCTGGGTGCATACGGATGCTGAACAGAGATGGTCCCCTGCCTGAAGCTCACCATCTGGCAGCTCTCCAGAGCTGAGCAGGAATCAGGACCCCCCCCCGTCCCATGGCAAATACTGACAGTTCAGCCTTTGTTTGGGTCCCAAATCAAGACGAAAAATCAAAGTGTGTTTATGGGATGAAAAGCTACAAACATGTTTCGTTTGGAGTCGGTTCAACTTTGACATCAAACTGCATCTGCCCAGGCTGACTCATGCCCCCGGCCCCTGCTCTCTCCTACGGGCTGGGATCACTGGCTGAACTACATCTCCCATGAGCCACCACATGGCTTGATTACAGGGAATGCCATGGTGCATCATGGGAGCTGTAGTCCAAGTAGGAGAGAACTACAGCTTCCATGAGGCACCACAGACGGATGCAGTTTAACATCAAACTAACGCGAAGCAAAATCCGTTGGTTGGAATTTTTCCTGGGGAAAATTTCAATTTTTTTTGCAGAAAGGGCTTTTCCGTTGGGAACTAATTTCAGGGGCAAGTTCCCAGCCAGCTCCCAGGAGATTTTAGACCCCCAGACTGTGAGCTCGGGACTGCCAACTCCCTGTGGCAATTCCTCTGTGAGGAGTGAGAGAGCCCAGGGTGGGGACATTGACTCTGCCTGTCTGCCATTCCCCCAGGGGGCCATCGCCAAGTCCATATCACAGCTCTGCCATCTCCTGCCGGGCACCATCGGTGGCATGTGCCAATGTCTGATGGAGAAATACACCATCACCGTGCTGGATCTGATCCTGGACAGGCTGGGCCCACGGCTGATCTGTGGGATGCTCTTCTTTTGTGCCACGGGGGAGAACTGCGGCCCGGGTGAGCCTTGCTATGCTGCTTCTGGGCTCGTAGGAGCACCGTAGGGCATAAGGGCTCTAATCAGGACTGGGCGCTAGGCGCTGCATAGCCATTCTAGGGCATGTCTGCCCTGCAACATGAGCCAGGGCTAGTGGGGCTCGAGGCAGCTGACGCCCTGGGCTAGAGCGTCTACATTGGCTTCAAACCCTAGCTGAAGACTTTTCTGATCCGTGCTCGAACGTAGCATTCTGGTGTCCTCACTGCAGAGCACACGCCCAACCAGCTTAACTTGAACTCAGACCCTCCAGCCCTGCAGGGTCCTGAGACCCTGGCTCTGAGACAGGGGTTAGCGCTATTGCAGTGTAGACACAAGGGGGGCTAGACTTCCACCCGGGATCAAGCTATGGGCTTACATTGCAGTGTAGACGCATGCCTAGAGAACAGAGGATGCTGGCCCTTAAAGGCAAGTCCCAGGCTCAGAGCTGTGGCATTCTGGGATTTGTAATCTGGAGCAACGCCTGGGAGGAGGTGCCTGGAGCAGCAAGGCATGCTGGGATAGGGGGCAAGATTATAAATAAGCTCCATTTCTGTTTCATTGCTTCACTGGCCCGGCTGCCTTGGCCCCGGGCTGTGATGGCCCCAGAGGGTGAGCCCATGGTAAGAGGGGGATGTTTCCTGGGGCTCACGTGGCTGCTGCCTCTGGGCCTTTGCACCTCTCACGTTGCTCCCTGTCACCCCTGCAGAGCCGCCCCCGGTGCCCCTCCTTGACCAGAACACCGAGTGCCAGGCCTGCCTCTCTGTCACTGGCCTGGCGAAATCGACCGTGC
Organism: Mesoclemmys tuberculata; assembly: GCA_007922155.1. Lineage (NCBI taxonomy): Eukaryota > Metazoa > Chordata > Testudines > Chelidae > Mesoclemmys > Mesoclemmys tuberculata. The sequence goes on along the minus strand of ML675633.1, from coordinate 3,250,024 downwards.
GGGCAAATAGCTCTGCAGCGGACGTGGAGGCGGCCCTGCTCGGGGCCTGCAGCAGTGCCCCCCTGGACTGGCAGGAGGTGGGTGCCTGGGCCGCTGGCAGTGACCCAGGTGGGGTGAGGCCAAGGGGTATTGCGTGCCCTCTCAGTGCCCAGGGGATGGGATGGAGGGGTGGGGTCCCTGGCAAGAGAACGGGGGAGGGGGAAAGGTCTGCACGAGGGTTGCTTTGGGCAGGGGAGGGCCATGTGCAAAGGGCTGGGCTTCCTGCCAGTTGGTGCCTTGCTGTTGGGCCCTCGGGGGCTCTCCTTGCACAATCTGGGCCCCTCCAGTTAGAGCCAGCCATGCCCCCGAGATCTGCCTGGGGTGAGAGGGCATCAAGGCATTGGGAGGGGGGGGGGCTGGGGCTCCATGGACGGACAGATGGAAGACCTCCAGGTGGAGCTGGCCGTGAGATGTTAACCCACCTCCCCGCCTGCTCCGTCCGCAGTGCAAGAACTTCATCGACCGGCACCGGACCCGGCTGCTGCTGTTGCTGCCCAAGGCCTGGGACCCCCAGAGCACATGCCAGGTGAGATGGGGTGTAGCCACAATCCTGCCCTCCCCCCTCCCTCCAGCCCAGGGCCAGGCCACTGGCCCCGTGGCTGGGGGATGCCAGGACCCGGAAGGAAAATCCTTGGGGAATCGATCTGAGCTCCCATGGCCTCAGACAGGCTTCCCTCTCCCCTCCTCCTCCGTTGCAGCAGAGGGAGGCCCCCCCACACACACACACCTCCGACCCCCGCAGCTGATGGGCCTTATGTTTTCTCTACCACCCGCACACAGGAACTGGGCGCGTGTGAGGCTGGGACGGGCCCTGCTCCCGGGGCCGAGGGCTGTGCGCTGGGACCGATCTATTGGTGCTCCAGCCCGGAGGCCGCCAAGCAATGCCAGGTGAGCCCCGCGCCCAGGCCAGGGCCTGGCAGACGCGTCACTCGCCGTTGCCCCACCCACGGCCAGATGACCCGCTCCTCCAAACTGGGCTGTGGGTCAGTTACTGGACTGGGGAGGGGTGTGAAGTTAGGATCAGGCAGCCTGGGGTGAGGGGGTGGGGAGTGTCCATTGCCTGCCTGCTGCAGGGTGCAAGGTTAGGAGCAAGAATCTCTCCCACCTCCAGGCACCAAGGAGGGAGAGTAGGCGGGCCCCTGCCAAGCCTATCCAATGGGCCCATCGACCTTGGTAGCCCGGCTTCGGCATCAGGGGGAGGCACCCCCCCCAGCGGGCATTTCTGGAGTCCTGGCCAGTCAGGGCAGCCTTCTGCCAGTTCCCGCGATATTGCAACACCCCAGGGAGGCCTGAGCGCTGGGTCCTGAGCCCCCACATCCTGTGCTTTACCCGCTAAGCCAGGCTGCCTCCCTTCTCGCTGCCCTGCGAGCAGCTGGAGTAGATAGCGAATATCCCCTGACTAGCGAAGGTTCCTGCTGCTCTGACCAGGAGCCCCCCTGGAGGGCCAGAGCTGGGGTGGGGACCACAGGGCAGGGAATGTCTGTCACCTAGCATCCCTCCCGCACAGGAGCGAACCCAGCCTCGCTGGAAAAGGACCCCCCTGGGTTGAGCCAGACCCCTTCTTCCTTGGGCAGAGCCAAGGTTGCCCCTTCCTCTCCGGGGACATATTTCCACACCTGATCCCGCCCCGTCCAGCCAGCAGGGGGGATGCAAACCCAGCTCCTGGTTCACCAGGGGCTTCCTTTCCCATCACCGCTGGGGCCCAGATTCTCCTGCCTGTGTAGATCCCCGTTAGCCAGGGGCAGGGGGGAGACACAATGGGCGAGCTAGAAGGGACCCAGTGTGGCTCTAATGTCTCCGTCCTCTGTTCCCTTCCAGGCCATGCAGCAGTGCCAGGCCCTCAGCTGGGCATAGCTGGAGACGTGCTGGGCTGCTGAGCCAATGTTCCTCTGCCCCCCTGGCTTCTGCTCCCGTCCCAGCCCCCTGCAGTGGTTTCTACTCCGCTCAGTGCTGCGTCCCACGCCTGCGCTCCGTCCCGGGGTTTATACCATGATCTCCGCCCAGCCACCTCCCTGGGCCCATAACTGCATCAGTGACTAGTCAGCCAGGGCCAGTCGCCCGCCGATTCCTGCGTGGAGCCAGCCCTGCTGTCTTACGACATTCAAAGCCCCTGGCTCTGCTCCAGCTCCAATAGTCAGGCCAGGCCTGGCCAAACCCCCGGAGCAGCTCCCAATCCCCCTCCTTATAAACAGGGTCTAATTCAGCGTGTGAAGTGCGCTGCATTGCTGAAATCCAGCTCCACGTTGCAAGCAGGTCAGGTAGTAGCTGTGCTGGCTGCAGACTCCCCTGGGCCTGGGCTCCGTGCAGCTTCAGCTGTGCCTGGACCTCCCTCAATGGGGACAGAAGGACTGGACAAGCATGGCAACTTGGCTAAGCCAGTCCTCATAAAACTCCTTTGATTTTGCCCTTAACAGGCCCCCCCTTGAGGGGCGCAGCAGCGGCACAGACCACAGCCCCTGAGCTGCAGCCAAGCCAACGCTTTCCCCCCTTGATCTGAAATGCCGAGGGACCGTGGGATGAGCAGGTGGGGGGAGCAAGGAGGGGAGTAGGAAGCTGCCGGCTGTATAAGAGAAATGGGGCTGAGGCAGCGAGAAGCACACGCTGGTTCCCACATCACAAGATGTGCTCACTCACCCCAACTCCATGCTTTACCGCAGAACTAAAGCCACAGCCGCCTCTTCAAACCCCAGGCCTGCTACAAACGGCTGGGGGGGGGGGCCACCAGCCACTGGCACCCACAACACCTCGGATTCAGCTGCTTCAGAAACCCTCAGCAGTTCTGCTCTACCTCGCTCAGTGTAGGGGAGCACGCTCCAGCTTGCTGCGTGGAGAAACGGGCCTGACAAATAAAGCTTTGGCTGCACACAGGGGCTGGTTGGGGTGCAATTACTCACCCATCCTGAGCAGAGCCCAGCTTTTGGAGCTGGAGTAGGAGGGGTCTTTAATGACCCCTTAAATATTTATTTTAACATCCTTCCTCTACCGTGCTGGGCACCCAGGGCTACTCAAGTCCCTCCCCTTCCTCTCTGGCATCTGCAGCTGTTTCCAGGTACGCTGTGGGATGGAGCGAGACCACTCTGCCCTCCTGCTAAGGGTTGAAAAGCTTGCCTTTGTTTCCTTGCACACATTAATGGCCACACGAGGGCCTCGGGGGGAATTTGGTGTGGAGAACATTCCACACTGACACCTTGTGTGTGGGGGGGGCAGACGAGCAGCCCTTCCTCAGCGCTCTTCCCCAGCAAACCCGTCTTCCTAGCTGACAGCCAGACTCTGTCATAGGCCCCCTTCCTTTCTAAGGCAGCCAGTTTACCAGCTAATGGTATAGTCAATCTCCAGCCATAGGGCAGCACCGAGATCACAGCCGAATGTCAATTCAACCCCTTCAAATGCTGACTGGTTAATACGCGTCTTCTGGAGGCTCACTGCCCTCAAAGGGGGCAGGCTCACCACTGCTCCGTGAGAGAAGAGCAGGAAGACATTTCATGAAAAGCTTGTCCCTTTTTTCATTAAAGAAAGCCCTCCCCAAGTTACATTTCCCAGCCAGGTCCCCTGGCTCAGGGTAGCCCTGCTGGTTTTCACAGGTGCTGTCACAGCAGCAGGTAAGACCCATAGATTTTTAGGTCATTCTGCCAACTCAGACCAGGCCAGTGGCAGGGCCACAGTGTGGGAGGCTGCTCTGACTAACCTCCACCAGGGACAGAATTATTTGCCTCACTTTCCAGCCGCTTTTGAGCCTGCCTCGTGTCAAAACTAGCAGATTTTCCATAGCCGGGCTGGAGCAAATGCCTCAAAGGAGGGACAATTTCCCACACCCCTTAGGAGCCTGGGGAAGACTCTGCTTATGTCCAGTGTGAATGCAAAGCAGCTTGTTCTTTCTCCCCCGCCCTAGGCTCAGTTCTCAGCAGCATTTCCCTTGCACAGTCCCAAAGGCTATGTGCAAAGTGTCTCGGTCACTCCCACTTGCTTCATTTACACATGGAGAGCTGTCTCCCAGTAGCAGCCCCGGGATTGCAGAGTCATGAAGGGCCCGCACTTCTCTGTGACCCCCGGGCACTGGGGGGCAGGGTGCTGGGGTGTCACTGAGGGCCAACGGAGATGATTGAGGCTGAGCCCAGAGGATCCCTTTCCCTCGCCCAGAGCAGTGCTGGCTGTTCCGGCTACATCCAGGCCCATGAGCAGACAACCAGCCCCAGCTGTTTGAGGGGGACCCTGCTCCATGTAGAACCACGCAGCACAGCTACGCACAGATCATGCAACACACTAGAAAGCAACAAGACTCATGCCCAACAGGACTCTCACCCCACAAGATGCTCTCAGCTCACCCGTGCCGCCACTGCCTGGTTCTGTATCAGTTCTGGGCAGCACACCGAGGGGCAGCTTGATTTGGACAGCATCCGCCCTGGGGCTCATACAGGAGTCGGCTACACTTCCAGCCAGCTCATCGGCTCAGCCCTACAGCAGTCTTTCCCACTCAGCAGAGAGGGTGGAGAGTGGGGATCCCTGGGCTCCATTCCCATCTCTACCCCGACCCCCTGTGGTGGGCAAGTCAGAGCCTTCTGTGCCTGTTTCCCTACCTGTAAAATCGGGATCTGACTTCACAGGGGTCATAAATCCACAAATGGGTGTGAGCCTCCCACAGGCCAGGCACGACCAGGGCAGAATACACCAGCACAACCCCATGCGTGAATTTAAAACCAGCACGGAACACCAGCTGGCTGCTTTTACTTCCCGCTCAGCAGGGCTCATTGCCAGCTAGCTGCAGCCGACTGGGAAGGAACAGGGTTACATTAAAGAAGGCGCTAGGACACTGAAATAAGAGCATCACCACACAGAGGGTTTGCCCCCATTTAACTCTCAGTTTCAAGTGATTGAAGGGCTTCTCTTGACACAAACTCGTATCAGCGTAGTTCCGCCTGGGGCAGACTCGGGCTCTTTAGAGTCAGAACCTCTTCGCTAGTGCTTTTCCTCCAAGCGCTTTAGAGGCCAGCTCAGTGCCACTGCCCCCCCTTTTTAAAGATGGGGAAACTGTGGCACAGAGAGTGACTTGCCCAAGGGCACGCAGCAGGCCAGAGGCAGAGCTGGAGCTAGAACCCAGGTCTGCTGAGCCCCAGGGTGCCTCTCACTAGGCCACACTGCCTCTCACATTAAGCGCCCGCAGTCTTTTGTAAGCAGTGTCAAATCACACCTTGGATTACCCCGGTGCAGCTCTTCCGTGCAGACAAGGCCTAAGAGGGAGAACATACCACAACAGGGTTTAACCAAGGGAGTAGGAGGTCACTGACTTAAGGGCCATCAGGGAGCCCCAAGTTCTCAGCCTGACTGCTACCCAGGCCCTGGTTGGCTGGAACAAGCCCCATCCCCCTTTCTGCCCCCAGGTGCTGCGGGGATTCAAGGTCCTTGGAAGCCAGATCCATAAACGCAAAGCAGAGGCTGGGTAGGAAAGCCGACCATTTACACAGCAGCTGGGGGCAGGTGCCCGGAGGTGCATCGTGAGGGCATCTGATCTCTGCAGGCCTCGTCCATGACCTGGCTGCCGACTGCAAAGTCACCGCTGTGCAGTAGCAAAAGCGTGAAGTGTCTCAGTGAGAAAAGTGAGGCAATCAGCTCCGTCACCTCCCTGACTCACTAAAGCCACACTGACCCATTTCCTCCAGCTATCTCCCACCATCAGCTACACAGACACAGACTTTTCCCATCAACACAGGCTTGTGTGACTGCTTCAAAGAGACCCCAGTGATTTAGCTCCACCCTGACCCCATCAGATGTGGTAGACGAAGGATCTTCTGAAGGGGGCCATTTTTCAATAAGCCACCATTCTTTTGGCACAGCTCCAGTGGGAGCATCTTGACCTGCACCCTCTCCAGGGAAGGGGCAGGAGCAGTAGAGAGCAGAACAAGACCCAGATCTCCAATGGTAGTTCAAAGGTTCCATTGGGTTCAAAGGGAGTTTGATGCCCAAAGGCCTTGGAGGATCTGTCCATTGTCCTAAGGAGACACAGGGCAAGGGGAGGCATATGAAGATCTTCCAGTGGAGATAACAGAGCCAGGGAAAGGAAGGGTGCCTAGTTTAGAAGAGGGTCTGGTCCAAGTTAAGGGGAGGGGAGATGCTCAGGCAGTTTGTGGGAGGCAGACGTTCTCACGCGTGAGGGATGAACGAGCGGAGAGACGCCGCTGAGTCGCTCTGTGGGGAACACGTCCTTGGCCCTGTTGGCATCACAGTCGAACAAAGGCTGTGCAGGGAGGGCAGAGGAGAGATGATGATGGGGGATGACAGGAACGACAGACGGACAGGACACGACAGCCCTAAACTCCAGCAGCAAACAGGAAGCTTCTCACCGCTCTGACGAGGTGTGAGATGCCCCGTTCCTCCTGGCTCCCTCTGCATAGCTGTGGGGTAGCACAGTGGCTGCACTGCCTGAGTGGAGACAGAAGCAGGCTCACAGAACAGACAGTTTCAGAAGCAACAGGGCAAGACAAGGGAAATAAAAAACAGGCCTGAACTCCTTTAATGCACACGAGGAAGCAGGACTGGAAAGCAGAAGAGTGGCTATTCCTGCGCCAGGCCTCGCTAGTCTCTATGCCCTGGGCATGGTCTGGTCCAGCACCCCGCCATGGGCAGTACGGCTGGAACAATCAGCGCTTTGCCTAGCGAAGTCAGTGGGACATGAAACAAGGGGATCAGGCTGGGTCCCCAGGAGAATTTTCCAGACAGACGGCTGCCCACAATAGCCTGGATCGGCTTCCTCTGCCATGGCCAATACAGAGCAAGGTGTGCTGGGACCAGCATGCAGCCAGGGACCCACTGAGCAACTGAAGGGAACTGAGTGGTGTGAGACTCCATCCCACCTCTGCAGCTGGCAGACAAGCTGATCAGGCAGATGGGCAGTGCTGGCACATGCCGGAGAGGGTGGCAGGAAACGCTGGTAGTGCTCCAGTCTCTCTCATGCCCCCTGCTGGTTGGTCTCATCATCATCCCGCCTCTTCCAGATCTGCAAAGAGAAACGAAACCAGTCACTCTGGGGTTTGCTTCCTGATCCCAGCAGAGCTCAGGAAGGCAGCATGGCCTAGTGCAGAAGGCACGGGGCTCAGGGTCAAAAAAACCAGGCTCTGTTTCTGACCGACACTGACTCTGAGTGACCTTGGGCAAGTCAATGATGTGCCTCAGTTTCCGTTTCTGTAAAACAGCGATACTCCAAAGGTGACTGAAGAGTTACAAAGGGATCGCACTAAGGCGAGTGACTGGGCAACAAAATGGCAGATGGAATTCAAGGCTGACAAGTGCAAAGTAATGCACATCGGAAAACACAGCCCCAACTATACTGAGAAAACAACAGGGTCTAAATTAGCTGTTACCATGCAAGAAAGATCTTGGGGGGAGTCATAAACAGTGCTCTGCAAACATCTGCAGCAGCAGTCAAAAAACCCAACAGCATGTTAGGAACTATTAGGAAAGGGATGGATAATACGATAGAAAAATATCATGCCACTACACAGAGCGATGGTGTGCCCACAGCTTGAATCCTGCATGCAGTTCAGGTTGCTTCAGCTCAAAAACTGTATATTGGAAGGGCAACAAAATAATTAGGGGTACGAAACATCTTCCATATCAGGAGAGATTAAAAAGACTGGGACTGTTCAGTTTAGAAAAGAGATGACTAAAGGGGGATATGATAGAGATCTGTAGAATCATGACTGGTGTGGAGAAAGTGAACAGGGAAGTGTTATTTACCCCTTCACATAACACAAGACCCAATGAAATTAACAGGCAGCAAGTTTAAAACAAACATGAGAGTGCATTTCTTCACACAATGCACAGTTAACCTGTGGAACTTGCTGCCAGAGGATGTTGTGAAGGCCCGAAGTATACCTGGATTAAAAAAAGACCCAGAGAAGTCCTGGAGCATAGGTCCATCAATGGCTATTGGCCAAGATGATCAGTGACACAATCCCATACGCTCGGTGTCCCTAAATCTCTGGGTCAGTCAGTAACTGCCCTGTTCTGTTCATTCCCTCTGAAGCACATGGCACCGGCCACTGTCAGAGAGAAGATGCTGGGCTAGAGGGACCATTGGTCTGACCCCATGTGGCCGTTCTTATAAGTCTGTGACAGAGCCAGGAATCGAAGCGGGCTCTCTTTAGCACCAGACTAGTAACCTGACCACTGGGCAATCCAGCCACCCTTGGAGAGGTGCAGATGAAATGCACTAAGTATTCTTATGAGCTCCACTTTCTAAATGCAGACTGCCCCGCCCACGCCCTGCTGCAGGGCAGAGGTGACTGCTGGAGACCCCCCCGTGGACAATAACTCAAATGCTGCACGTCTGAGAGTTTATCACCATGACACCTTGGCTCCACCACATCATTTATCCCATCGAGTCATTGCTGATCAGAGACCAGCATGGTCCTCACAACCCCCCCTTACCCCCCACACACCGTCCACATTCCCCACAAGGGACCACCACTTCCTCCCCTGAGAAGCACAGGAGCATCTGTGCTAGAGGAGATGCTGCTAAACCAGTTGCAGCAGAAGTTTCCTTTACACAGCTCTGCAACAGCAACTCAGATCGGCCATGCTGTGCAGAGACCTGGGACGGCAGAAAAGCAAAGCTGGAATGCCCCTACATTCTGTCGGCAGAGATCACCTTGTTAGACCACCGGGGATTATTACATTCCCTCAGAGGTAGAATGAACCACCCCATAGAGCGGCGCAGGGCTGTCTGCTCCAAAGACAACAGTATACTTACCTGGATGTAGGCCTCTGAGAGCGTTATCATCTGGGGCAGGATGTCCGTCACCTGTAAGTCTTGCAGCTCATACCACTTACCCGTACCCTGCCCAAAACAAGTGAAAAAGGGGGAGGACAGTTATTAAAGCAGATCTTACTGCGGTGCTGGTTCTGACACTCTGGGCTCCAGCATGCTGCCAGAGAACCACCCTGCCCAGCCCGCTGTTTTGAGCCACTGTTTGGCCTTGCCACAGCAACAGAGCAAAGTGCATGCTAGGAAGTTCTTCCCCGGCTCTCCGAGCAATCACCCACACAGGCACAAAGCAGCTGGTTGACGAGCACAGAAGCCCAGTGGCCAGGGGTGCTGCTTTGCCAGCACACCTCAGCAGGATGCGTCTGGATGGGGGAGCAGGTTATGGCCAGCTGCTACCTGAGCTCATCTATGGTGCTATTCAGGGAGCGGCAGTGCTGCCCTCTGCCACTATGCAGGCTAGAGAGAGAATGGGGGAGGGATCCTCAGCTTCCCGCTACAGCAGCTGCTAGGAATCAGCCTTAAGCAGTGAGCTAGCGTCAGCCACCTCTGCATGGGCTAACTCCCCAGAGATGGGAGCGGCCATGCCCCAAGGGAACACTGCGAGCCACCGGGCAAGCAGGGACTAGGGGCGCTCTGCAGCACGCACTCTGAAGGGAGACGCTAAACCCCACCCCTTCGGTCACTCACGTGATGCAGCACGTGAATTCTGTAGGAGCCCTCAGTGGGTTTCCCGTCGTGCACGATGTTGGCGATAAGATCGTAAGTGGTGTTCTTATGCACAGCTTGCACTTCCTCGGACAGGTATTCCCGGAGATCCACGTTCCTGCAGGAGGAGGAAGAGCAACATCATGAGGGCAAAGGCAGTAGGTGCTGCAGGTCTGCATTCGGAGTTGGGGAGTCCCAGTGTTCCCCCATACGTTGCAAGCCGATGCCCTGGGAGGGCGGAGCGGGAGGTTAGCTCCTTAGCTTAGCTGTCACCGAGTAGTCAGCCCCACATGCATGTAAATCAGAACAATGCAACCCCTGTGCTTCACGGAGTCACTTATCATGGAGGTGTCTCGTCTGTTGCTATGCAAGATTAGATCTTCACCGCCAACTGGCGTTCTCGAACAAGGAAGCCGTATTCTGGTTGAGACCAGTCTGCACAGAGCATTTTTAACACAGAGCAAAAGAAAAAGATGACTTTACTGGTGACCAGATAAGGGCAACAGCTAAATGTCATGTTCCCCATTAGTCATAACCACACATGTTCCAACAGCCCTGCCCTAGCACCTGTTCAAACAGGGAGTTCCACCCGGGAACTGTGTCCGGTCATATATATGTCGATGCACAACACGCTGGCCTACAGACTCCAGGTGCAGAACAAACGACACGTGTGTGGCACTGCAGCCACATGCAGGGTTCTTGAAAGCAGGGGGCCCAAATGAGATCTTGCAAGGCTGAGCTCCATTGGTTTCTGTATCTGCCCTCCCCCCAAATGTCCGTATCTTGCGAACAGTACAGAGGTCATCCCACCAGACCCCTAGGAGGCCAGGAAGGATCAACCCCATTTTACAGATGAGGAAACTGAAGCACAGCGGGGAAGGGATTTGCCTAGGGTGTGACACACTGTACCCCCATGTATACCCTTACAGTGTGAGTTGTGTATCATTCATGTTTACCCTTACAGTGTAACTGTGTTGTGTCTAATGCAAAGGCCTGGTTGCTAGAGATACTGCAGCCAGCCTGTGTAGTAAGCCAACATCAGACAGCAAAGCTATAAAAACATTAACCTTAGTTTAGGATGAGAGTTATCTTTTAGTTGATTGTGACTAACTCCTTGACGCATTATTAATCTCTTGATTTATATTAATCTGATTCACTTAAAATTTTGCTGTAGTCATTAAACTTGTTTGTTTTACCTAAAACAGTGCATATCAATTGTGTGTGTGCAGACACCTCACTTAGAGTGACAGAGCTGGTGCATATCAATTTCTCTGATAAACTGATGGACAAATGTAAATTAGTTTGCAGGGTGCAGTGTACACCACTGAACCCTGCGAGATGGCTGTACCCAGGGTTGCATCTGGGACTGGGAGTGTTTGCTGGGAGTCTATCCCATGAGGGGCTGGCCAGAGGCGCTCCTTCACTCAGTCAGAGACCGATTACTCACAGGAGGCTGGGCGGGGGCTAACCCAGGAGTGGGTGGTTCACACAGCGAAGCGGGATAAGTCGGGGCCCAGAAGTGAGGAACTGGGGTGACAGCTACACACCAGTCCACATTGCAGGGGGAGGGGGGAACATCACATAGGGTGACGCAGGGAGTTTGTGGCAGAGCTCGGAATTGAACCCAGTCTCCAGGGTCCCAGTCTCGTGCCTTAGCCACAAGCCCATCAATTCGTCGTTTGGTATCAGCACACTTCTGCATGGTCTGTACAGAGAGAGCATTTCCCTGATGCGTCTTGCTACACAGGGATGTTTTCCAGGGTCAAGTGTTCATATAATTAGTGTGTTTCTATCCAAATGGGCCAAGCTGCAAAACAAAGCCTGAAGGGAATCCTCAGAGGAACTGACAGCACCAAACCAATGTATCCCACAAGGGTGGGATCCACCCCAGCCCCTAGCAGTGCCCCTCTGCAGCCACCTGGAGAAAGGCTGCGTTGGTGCTCGTCCACTGCAGGCAAATGCCGTTCTCAGCACGCGTGCAGCTGTTCCCAGAGCAACAGGCTTGTCATAAAAACGCCAGATGGAGCTGCAGCTCCGCCAAGCCCCGCAGCTGGGTCAAGCCAATACCTACGTGATGGGAAAGTTGACGATGGTGGGGTTCTTCTCCACAAAGAAGTTGTTCTTGGTGAACCGCTTGATGCAGAAGATGAGGTAGGGAGGCAGCTTGGTCAGCTGGAAGCGCTTGAGAAAATTCTCCTTGTAGGTTTTATACTCCTGGAGCAGGGACACAGAGACTTAACCCTCAGCAACATGAGACCCGCACATGGCCAGGGCAGAGGAAAGCACGTCAGTCTTCACTCTGCCCTACCAGCACCCACAACATTGCCTTAGATCTGCGAGGTGCCTTCACAAATTGGTTACTTCTCCCCAAATGCAAGCAGCAGAGCAGAAGGGAAGTGTGCCTCTAGAAGCAGGAGGGCAGCAGTGCAGGGGAGCCAGGGAAGAGCGCAGTTACCTTCTCAGTGATGCCATTGAACTTGGCCAGGATGTTGAAAAGCGGCACCTGGGGGATGATCAGCTGCTCCTTCTCGTCCTTATACAGCGGGGCAGTGGGGAGGTCAAGGGTCAGGTACATGAAGGTGGATTCCACCATTGTTTCCAGGTACTCATCATTTTGCAGCAGCTGCTCCTTCTCCTCTGCTGGCTATGGGGAGGCGGGGACACAACCCCCTGGGTTAGCACAGCAAAGCACCATGGGACGTACCTAAACCACACATTTTGGGAGATGGGGCCCACAGTTAAGACAGTGCGCGCTGCCTACATTTAGCCATAGTGCAAGTTCCCCCTACGCAACCACTGCCATCCCAGCCATGGCCTGCACCATCTTCTACTCCAATCTTCAGCAGCTACTAAACCAGACTAGCCACGCTACATTATATGATCCTGGAAGGGCACCCACAGGGCGCTGCCTGCACAACTTTCCTTGTAGAATGAGGGGTCGTGGTGAGGGGGAGCTGTGGATCTGAACACTCCAGCTTTGACCCCTAGCTCTGCAGCAGGTGAGGGGCTGGGACATCTTAGCACCACCAGCCCCATCACAACACCAGGTCTGCTGCGCAGCATCAAGTGCTCATCTCACCAGCCAGCTCCATTTGTGAACTGTGTTTCCGGAGCATCTGCAGCTATTGCTACCTCCCTAGTATAAGGAAACATATGGGAACAAGAGACACCAGAAATCGCAGCACTGAGTTAACCTACACAGGCACCTAATCAAGATCAGTTGCCAAAGATGCCTCACAGTCTCTTCCAATAGAATAGCAAATTCAAGTGACATTGTCTCAGGAGGGCCTGCCACCCCTCCCACTCCAGCAGTCCTGTAGTGCCTCCTGCAGACTACACAGCTTGATCTGAAGGAAGGAGCTGACGCTGCAGCTTTTAGTTTTGGCCTGCAGCCCCCAATGTTTCTCCATCATACAAGCCATGCCCATCATGGCTTCTCAGGGCATACCTGGGTCAGAACGACGAATGAGTTCCTCGGGATGAAAATTCAGTTTGTAGCAGTGCAGATATAAAAACCGTGTCTGTGTTGCCTATTTAGACAGCACACTTTTAAGGAGCAGGGATTGTCTTACTATATGTCTGTGCAGAGCCCAGCATTGTGTGTCCCTGATCTCAGATGGGTGCCTCTAAGATCCACTGCTATACAAATAAATAACATCACCACGTGCCTGATAGCACATATCGTATTTGTAATGTAAAAGTTTTTAGCACCATTAAGGAATGAAAGTGCTTCCTGCACCTTTAAACGGACAATACTGCAAATGTGGCTCATTTAGATTCGTTAAGGGTCGGCACCACCTAGTGGCAATAAGGTGCAGTGCCTCCACAATGGAAATAGCCCACAAGAAGATGAAAAAAGAAGCAAAACTTAACAGTGATGTCTACTTCCTGAGCAAGTGAAAGAAACAAATCACCATCCCCAGAGGGCTCACCAGCTATAGCCCTCTGGCCACTACATGCAACTCCAAATATGCTGAACAGCTCTACAGAAAAACTGGGGTACCCTCTCCGGCACCTACATATTCCAGCAGGGGCTACTTCAAATGAAGCATCACCACACACTCCTTCACACTGGAAGGCAAAAGAAATCAGGAACCCTACCTAGAGATCATGCAAGAAACCCGATGACAGCCGTCTAACACAAAAACAAAAAGTGGAACCAACTGCAACAACTCCATAAGCCACAGACCATCACCTTCAGGAGAAACAGAACCAGGACCCACCTCATGGATACTACCCAAAAGCATCAGTCTATCAAGACTACCCCTAACTAGAGCTGAATGGTCTGTACGCTCCAAGGGACTTCTCTGCTGCCCTGCCCCTGCACTGCCCCAGGAACCTGATGCCATACTGACGCGCAGAGAGCTAGAAGAATTCTTTTGCTGACTCCACCTCAAAGAATTCCACCACCACCCACAATTAGCAGGACCCCACTGACAGTCATAAGCAAAAATTATCATCTGGCTGGAGACACCACAATGGATGAAACCACACCTTTGATCATTAGATTGATTGCTTCAGGAAAAAATTCATGGTGAAATCATTAAACATCACCTCCACCAATCTCTCTCTACCCCCAAGGGGACAGCTGTACAGCCTCTGAAATCCAACCACCAGAACTGATCAAAACAGTAGACAAAGGGGGTGCCGTCACACTCCTCAACCATGAAGACTACGTTAACAGGGCCAACCAACAGTTCTCCGACACCAGCGGCGAAAAAGAACTCAAACAAGACCCCACACCACAATTCACCCGGGAATTTAAGGATATTATCTAATCCTTCTCCACGCAACTCCAAGAAAAACTCTACAACCTCATTCCCCACAAACCCACCACAGGGACCTTCTACATGCTTCTCAAGATACACACAAGCAAGGGAACCCAGTCAGACCCGTCATGCTGGGCCATGGCACTCTGACTGAAGGAATATCAGGACTCATGGAAGCCATCCTCAAACCACTCACCATGCGAAGGGCCAGCGTCCTCCCGGACACAACTGACTTCCTCCAGAAACTCCACAACATTAATCACTTCCCTCAGAAAAATAATCCTTGCCACCATGGGTCACCTCCTTATACACCGAGATCCCTCACAATGACGACATAGCTGCCTGCCTCAAATATCTACAAGAGATTACAACTCATCTCTTTCATCCTCACCCATAACAATTTACATCAACAAACCCTTTGTCCAACCACCAGGAGAACAGCCATGGATGCTAGGACGGTTTTCCAATGTGCCAGCCTCTTCATGGGCCACCTTGAGGAAAAATTTTTGGACAAAGGCACTATGAAACCAATGATATACCTGAGATACATGGAAGGTATTTTCATCCTCTGGACAGACGGCCTAAACCCCCTCAAATTTCCACCACAACTTCAACCGCCACCACCCAACCTTCAAACTCCCTCTGGAAAGCTTCCAGCATCAACTTCAACAATGTAGCCTTACACACAATTATATACAAGAAACCCACAGATCACCACACCTACTTCTCTTCCAGCCTTCAAACAACCCCCCCACCTCGCTACTGTGAGCATCAGAAACAAGCCCCCTCCACAGACCAGGACCCACCAACACAAAGCAGCACCAGATCTTGCAACAACAGATGCAAAGCCTGCAGACGTATCTCCACTGCTACAATGATCAATACTCTCCACGCACACCTTTCAAGATCCATGGGTCCTACTGCCTATAACAGCGTGTGGTGCACCTCATCCAGTGCACTAAACAACAACTAAGTGGGTGAAACCAACCGATCACTGCACTCTCCAATGGAATCGCACAGAAAAGTGATAAAAGACAAAAACACTATCGCTTATGATCAAACACTTTTCATAAAGAGATCATTCCATATCTGACTTGTCTGTCCTCATCCTCAGAGGAAGCCTGCGCAACACTTTCAAAAGACCAACCAGGGAGCCTATATTCATAACTTAGCCTGATACTAAAAAGCATGGACTTAATAAGACACTGGATTTCTGGCTCATTACAACAATCTATAACTCAGAAGCCCCCTTTTATTGTCATGTGATTGAAGGTCTTGCTGGCCACTTCACCTTGAATAGTCTCCTATAATGTGCGTTAACTACTTATACACAATGATCTGTTCCATCTTGTGTTTAGCTGTGACACGGAGTACCTTTCCCAAACCCAAACAAGAGCTCTGTGTCAGACCATCAGCTTGTCTCTTTCACCAACAAAAGTTGGTCCAGTAAAAAGTATGACTTTGCCCACCTTGCCTCATTTCAGCCACCTATACTCCCATCCCAGAAGAACTGTGGTGGCACATGGAAAGGGTCACAGACTTGACAGCTCTGCCCCGATCCTATATTACCATCACCTTGGATAGTAAGCCTTCACTGCTTGACATTTGTTTCACTGGCTCTGCAATGGGCAACGCAGACATAAGTACGGGCTGGGGGAGGTGATCTAAGGTCACTGTAGCTCCTCTACATGCCTCTGCAGCCTCCATTAGAATTTCCTACAGTAGTAACTCCAATCATGAGTGCAAATTGTACTGCATGAGACATGTTGGGGTGTGCACGAGTGGCACCTCCCTCCACCCAATGCACCCATGAACTTCCATGTGTGAAGGACGGGCACAAACCCAGAGGAGCCAGGGCCAAGTGAGCTCACCAGGTCAGGGTGCGGAAGCTTTTTGGTGAAGATCCGCATGGAACCCTGGAACACGTCAGTCACGATGGCTGTGAACACACACAAACACAGAGAGAGAAAGAGCAAAGAACCATTACCAGTGACCAGAAGAGCTCTGAAGAGAAGGCTCTGGTTTGAAATCCATTTGTAAAGTGCCCCCATTGCGAGGCCAAGTTCCCAAGATAGGAAGCTCCTGTCACCAGCACATTCAGAAAAAAGCAAATCCAGAGAAAAGTGTGAAATGTACCAGAGCAGCACAGGAAACAGATTGCTGGACAAGGTTTTCACGTCATGCCTAAAGGTGTCTTGCATTAACTGTCGCACTGCACTGGACGTTTAGGGAAAAGAACACTGAGGCAGTGTGAGGCTAACAGACAAGCGCCATGGAGAGATCAGCCAGCTGCATGGCTGAAATCACAATGCCCAAGACTATCTGAAGACTCTGAAGTAAAGAAGCTAGCATCTGCAGCTGGAATCTGAATGGGGAGGAGGGGGTTTAACCAGGGTTAAGAGCTCAATCGCTCCATCTAAAGTAGGAAGAATCCTAACCTGGAGAGCTGAGACCAGGAGCCAAGCTGAGGATTGTGGCCGAAAGGCTGCATGTCTTTGCTGTAGTAGGAGTTTTGGGTAGGGTGGCTGGGGAAGAGTTGAATACAAAATTCTGATGAAAGAGGACATGCTAGAAATCCCACTTCATTACCATAAATTAGACTTTTATTGTCTATATTTATATACTTTAAAGTTGTCTTATTATTTTTGAAAACCTGGTTCATTTTGGACTTTTTACAACTGTAAATATTCTGATTGACTTGTGAACATGACAATAGCTTTTCTTCTTTTGACACTGTGGCTGGTGTTTGAAACAAGAATTGGGAGCGTGCCAGAAACTCAATTGCCTCTGAAACAAACCAAGTATCTTGGGAGGGAATTGGGGGGGAAGGCAGGCCTTCACTGGGAGGCTCGCTTGGTTTTTTTCTTTTTTAACAAGCAAACTCAAATTGTTAACTTGGTGGAAACCTATTCTCCAGAGAATCCAAATACATGACTTAACACCCTATTCAACAAGAAGCAGTCTCAGAAACATCATCATTTACCCAACTTACTTTTTTTCTTCTTCTTTGTCCCACCAAGAGCCGAGTGCAAGGCATTTAGAAACCAGGAGAGGAAGTCAACACCATCACCTGCAAACAGGAAGACGTTGGGGGAAAATAAGGCACCGCCACAAATCAGTGGAGGAAGCCAAGAGCTGATAGAGTTCATACAGAGCCAAACTCCATTCCTGGGAGCCTGTTGTCTGGACCTTATGATGGCAATCACAATTAAAAGGATTTAATTCTCTGCTGGTTCAACCTCCTACCATATGCTGCTTCATAAGTGTGCTGTGACCACTACCCATCATGTTGACCAGTTTAATCTTACTGTTTCCTCGTGCTTCCCTGTCTATCTGTATCCCCCTGCTGTCTCCTGTCTCATACTTATTTGTAAGGTCTTTGGGGCAGGACCCATCTTTTTGTTCTGTTCTGAAGAGAGCTGGTCCACTACTGAGGTGCTACTGCAGTACACATATATACCGTGGCACTCCCAGCAGCAGAGAGGTGATTGTTCTCAGCATGCAGACTGTACAGAATGGCAATTTCCTGCTCAGGATAGAATCACATTAGAATCCAAGTGGAGGAAAGCCAAAGAGAAAATCAAAATGTGATTTAAAGTCCATTGTGTCACAAACCTTGAGGGACAGGAATAAATACCAGGCAGGAACAGTGGATTTCAAAGGGTAAAAAGCATTCATTTTCAGCCCTGCCTAAATCAGGTCTCTCCCTCCATCGCTGGTTGTTGATCTAGTATTGTTCTGACCTCAGCTCAGGGACAAATGCAGTCTGCCCAGGACCTCAGACTAGCATGGGCGTGATCTCTGCTTTCCCCTCTGCAGTGTCACATTGCACATAATACATGAAATCCCCTTCCCAGTGCAACCCAACCTCCCATTGTGTAAACCACTGCTCCAGGCCACCACGTTTTAGGACTCTGCTGCATGGCTGGAGGAAAAGGAAGGTGCTAAAGATCTTCGCTTGGTCTCACCTTGCTTGGTGATCTGAAAGGTCTTCTTACTGCACAGGACCACAGCTTGCAGCATCTCATGGGGAGAGACGTGAGCCTTGAAATTTCGGGGGTTCCAGAGTTTCCTCATCAGCTCTCCAAACCTCTGGACAAGCAGGAACATGATGTCCCCCGGTGGACGCTTGATGTTCTTGTAGTTCTCCTCCTCCAGGAAGTAGTTCCGCAGAGGGGGGACGTTGGACAGGGCCTGGGCACAGACATTCAAAGGTCAGTGGCAAAGCACGCCACTCAGTCCAGCACGCTCTCCAGCAGCAGGTCCAGAGCTCTCCCAACCAAAAACATGCTCCACCTCCAGACTCATTTGCTTCCAAGCACATGAAGACTGATAGAGTACTAGCTGATAGATGGATTGTGCTTACTGTGGAAACATCCTTGGACTCCTTACATTCCCAAACAAGACATGGGGATACAGGGCAAAGAAAACCTGCCGAGGTTCCAATTGTCACACAAGATAATTTAATATTCTGGCTTTCTGTACAGGGATCTAGATCAATGATAGCTTTGGAGAACAAACACAGGAAATAAGACGTTGCTGATCCTTTTTGCTATATTTTGTTCTAGGAATAATTTATTAATTTCAGTATCTGAGATGATACAGTTAAATTAAAATGAAAAAAAAGTCCCTCACAATTATTCTCCAGAGCATGACACCATCCCCGCTCCTCCACTGATGTGGCCCACATTAAGTTTGCTTTGCATCTGGGAATTCCCTGACAATTAACTAAATAAAACTTTTAAATCTAAGCTGCCAAGTTTTTCCCAACTAGAGACACTACTGAACCAGCAACAGCCTGTTAGAGTCCAATCACCTTACAATGGAGTTACTACAGAGAATTCTTTCTTGGGTGTCTGGTAGGTGAGTCTTGCCCACATGCTCAGGGTTTAGCTGATCGCTCTATCTGGAGTTGTGAAGGAATTTTCCCCCAGGGTAGATTGGCAAAGGTCTTGGGGGTTTTTCACCTTCCTCTGTAGCATGGGGCATGGCTCACTAGCTGGTGGATTCTCTGCACCTTGAAATCTTTAAACTATGATTTGAGGACTTCAGTAACTCAGTCATGGGTCAGGGGTCTATTACAGGAGTGGGTGGGTGAGGTTCTGTGGCCTGTGGTGTGCAGGATTATATTGGTCCCTTCTGACCTTAAAGTCTATGAGCCATCTTGAACACAGAGGCGGGACCCAAATAGACTACAAATCGCAGCAAGCAATCAGTAATAAAGGTGGCCCATTGCTCCTGAGGGAAGGTGAGGTATGAAATGTAGATCCACTCCCTTCCAGGCTGCATGTGGCCCCCATGCGCACACAGTTTTACACATGGTGTGACAAGAGCTATCGTACCTGTAGCACTGCGTTGGCATAGTCATTGGCCTTGATGTTATTCAGCCCCACAATGCCAGGCAGGTATGTGGTGCCGTCATAAGCCCGTGAGAGTTTGGCTTGTTTGTCCAAATTGGCAATTTGCTGCTTGGTGAAAGTAGGCTTCAACACATACTGAAAGAGAAAGAAGGCAAGCCATTCAGAATTAAGAAGCTCTTTACGTCAGCTCCTGGGATCTGACTTTCATCATCATGGTCCATACTGATTACGGGGTAATTTTTCCAGGACAGTTTACTGCATGGGTAGCATAGTCCAACTAATGTATCACTTTAAAGGGGCATGCAATTCTAAGTGGTCAGAATTAAGATTTTGAAAAAATAAAGGTTTTAACCAAATGTAAGATGAACAGACAAGACTTTCATTATTTCTTTTAAATTCCATTGGAAACAGTTTTTAAACAATAACTCCCAAAGCATTTACAACAAAACGTCAGAGCACCAGTAACTAAAGGGAAACTGACAATAAAGAGAAGTGGAACATATTCCATTGATTTACACTGGCCAAGCAAGGAAAATGCAAAAAAGGAAATAAACAAAGAGTGAGAAAACCTATATTTTTAAAATTCAATGCGAAGATTGGAAGATCCTCCCTGTAACTGAAGTAAAGATATCTGTCAGTTCAGAGCACCCCTCGTAGAACATCATCAGTTCCCCTGCATGAAGATACCCACTCAAGATTGAAAAGTCTATGCTACAGCTTCTGTACGGCATAGGGAATCATCGGGCAAATCATGCTGGACAATTAGGATGGTCAGTGTCTTCATACATCAAAGCTTAAGTACATAACACCTTTCCCCTCTAAAGTTATATTGACATAAGCCATCTTGCATTAACCTATTTATGCATGTGTCTACACTCAGATTTGTCTCCCACCAGCATAAGCTCCGTTCCGGTAATGCAGTAAAACCACCTCCTCAAATGGCATCAAGCCACGATCAACCTACAAAGGCCAACACAGTGCAAGTGTAGACACTGCGTGACCCATGTCAACCTTAACAGTCCTCCAACAGCTGTCCCTCAATGCCTGACAGTGACCGTTCTGGTCACAATTTTGAACTCCACTGCCCAGGAGTCACTGAGACCGGGAGCCACACACTCCCTTAAAAACAGTCCGCCTATTTTCAAAATGCTTTTCCCCAACTGCCTGCCTTGGCAAGCACACCTAGCAGCACCCCCTTGCTGTGTGCAGCTGTCTGACCAACCATGCCAGCTACACACTCTAGACGCACTCCTGCCTGGAGTAGGCAGGAGGCACTGAATCTCCTGGGCCCGCGGGGAGAAGAGGCTACGCAGGCACAGCTATGGACCACCTGTAGAAACATGGCCATCTATCAAAAGATCGCAGAGGGGCTGCAGGTGAAGGGGTCAAACAGAGACCAGCAGCATTCCCCATGAAAGCGAAGGACCTGTGACAGGCATACTAACCTGGCCTGGTCACCACAGACCTGAGTGCTTCGACATCTGTGAGGCAGGGCAGGGCTATTACCCCCATGGTACAGGTGGGGACCAAGGCAGAGAGAGATTCAGTGACCTGCCAAGTCATACAGGGAGCCTGTGGCAGGAATTGAACCTGAGTCTCTGGATAATGTCCTAGCCCCTGCACTATTCGTCTTCTCCCTATAACACTTCATTTGCTAACAGCCCTGCCCCAAAGCGCTACTTCACACCAGTGTAGGAGAGTCCATTCCACTGATTTTAAAAAAATCCCTAATTTCTACCCTATGCCCAGTACTCTGCATCCAGCATCACAAGCCAAGGTCTGATTAAGGCCCATCTACCCCATATACACAGGCCTCTCTGCAGTGAGTTAAAAGAGCAATTCCATCAGCACCTCTGGTCTGCCCAAGTCTGTCCTGTTCCCATGGAGATCAATGGGCTGGTGTGTATCTGGACCATACAGCACAACAGGCCATGCAGGCACAAACCCTACTGTATCCTGGAAGAACACGTTCTTATGCCCTCCAATGTGCAAGGAGGGAGCCAGCCTCCCTTCCCTCCCCTCTCCACCGCCCGCACACCACTGACAGTGAAACTCTGGAAGGCAACATACAGTGATGTCCTCCAGCGAGGAGTCGATGATCTCATAGTTGTCTGGCAGGCAGTAGAACTTCAGGGTGTGGAGGTTCAGAAAGACGTGGTGGCTGAACTGGACGCTGTGAATGTAAGCGTGAGACTTCAAGCCTCGGCCTGCGGAAGGGCAAAAAAAAAGACAGGTCAGGAACATGGAGTGCAGCAAAAGGAAGCCAAAGGGATGACACGGACAAGACATCTAATGACTTAAACCTCACTGCAAAGGCAGCTGATAAGCTGGACAATTTCCAGGGTTCTCTCTCTATACCTTGAGCAATGTTTAGTTTTGTCCTTCCCTGGGTACGTTCTGGAAACTGGGCTGCAGAAGTCATTTTAATGCCATCTCCACTACAGAGGGGTAACATACTGCGTGGCCAATGACCCCTCACCTCAGTTCTAAAAGGCACATCCAAAATGTCCGTTCATTACATGGGTCGTTCCCTCCCCAGAGAGGGGCTGGCAAGTGCTGTAAAGGAAGCTTGCTCAGCCCTTTGGAGAGAGGAACAGGATAGTCTTGCATTGTTCTCGGGGACCGCACAACCAGCTGAAGATTCTCAAAGGCAATAGTGGACTTTGTGAAAGCAACCTCTAGCCTTCCTCACATAGAGGGTGGCCACAGGATGGTGAAAAAATAGTTATATCGCATCGGCATGTGCATAGTGCTTTACAGATCAAGACAAACAAATTTATAATCCAAAGGAGAATCCCAGACACCATGCCCCATCCTCTTTGTTAAATTTATTCAGGAGAAATAAGCTAGAAT
This sequence comes from Mesoclemmys tuberculata, assembly GCA_007922155.1. NCBI lineage: Eukaryota > Metazoa > Chordata > Testudines > Chelidae > Mesoclemmys > Mesoclemmys tuberculata. The sequence goes on along the minus strand of ML675633.1, from coordinate 3,227,540 downwards.
CCTTTGGCTTTAAACACTTTTGCTGAGCGTCTAAGAAACACTATCACATTTCAAACAACACATTTGGCAACAGTCCTTGGGAGGGACTGGGATTTTGGGGGTATTTTGAAGGAAAATGTTGAAAAAGCTTCACAAATGCAGGAGGTAGAGTTCCACAGAGGCAGGGTGAGATTTAGCTACAAGAATCCCAGGATACAGTTATAGAATTCCTGCTAATGTTAAAACGGGAGCCTTGTTCCTTAACAATAGTTAGTTCTCAACATTTATTTAACACACTACTTTCTTTTAAACTGCACATGGCTTCACTAAAATTAAATAAGACACTGGCCATGTTGATTTCAAGGGGATTTTGCAAAGAAGGAACCACAGAACATCAAAGGCATCACCTAATAACATGTTTAGAGGAGCAATAAATCCACACAGAATTGACCTCTAGTCACTCACAATTGCTATCTCCCCTGCACAAGCCACAGCAGTGGATAAGAAAAGGCTCTTCAATGTTCTGACAGCAATTGGAAGGTAAATAGCTTTAGAAATTCAAGGCACACAGGAGAAGGCAAAAGACAATTCTCACTTGAGACAAATGGAAGGTCCTTCCCTTTAAGCAAACTCCTGTAAGTGTCTAAATACCCCTGGATAACCCAGTTAATCAGTGCTTCTGTTTGCTGCAGAGGCAAGTATACAGCAAAGCAGGGAACTCACCTTGGAAGTACTTCCCACACACCAGGCAAGCATAGACGTTTATATGCGAGAGTGAGATGGAGCACAACTTCTCAAAGTCAAAGTCCAGAACGCTCCTGAAACGGCAGGTTAGTAGCAAGTTAGCAGAGCTACTGTGAAACAGATAGACAAATACTACCTAGGATAACAGGGAAACTGAACTTTATGACCCAGGAGGTCCCCTCCAGTCCTACAATCTTATGAATCTAACAGAGCTCAAGAGGGCAGACGTCAACAGAAAAATGACCACGCGTGATAAGTGCTGCAGCGCTGGCAGACTGTTCGGTAGCACGCTTACATGTACGTAGCTGAAATGCGAGAAACCCTTCCTCTCGTTCCTGGGCTCTCACAGGAACTAAGATCGCATGTCATTTTATAATGATAGCTGCAGCTAAATCATGATGTGCCCTGCCCCTCACTATTCTAGTCCTGCCCCTCCTGCTGGCATGGATCAACCTTTGTGGGTTCAGCTCATCACTGCCTGGTGGCACCAGCTACTATTCCAGTCCTAAGGAGAGAGCGCTGTTCCAGAGAACAGTTGTGGTACTTTGTGGATATTAGATGCACTCATAGACATTCATGTATTAGGTCTCTACTCTGCCCCAGCCTGTGTTACAAGTGTTCACTTTGTCTCTATACTGACCGGTTAATAGTGTCCAGATACGGGCAGTGTCTGCTGCGCCGGTCCTCAGGGTCAAATCGGCCGTATCTCACTGGAACAAACACCCGCACAAAGGGATTAGAAACAAATCAAGCATCATTCGAGGGGCCAAGGAAATAACAGTTTTCCTAAAGTTGCACCTGCCACTGAAAAGCAATGCTTCAGAGATAGAAAGCCCAGCATCCCGTAGCATTTCCTTGGGGGACAATAACCCAGGCAGGCTGCTGGGAGCACGACATCAGCACGCCACGCTCCGCACATGAACGCTAGTTACAATGACTAGAGCGCCCTACTTGGGATGGCCACTGAGAAGCCACCTCTCCCATTATGCCTCACTTGTGTGGAAGTATTTCCTCCTAAAACTCAAACTTTCTACGAGCAATGTTCAGAACATCACACCCGGGGATGGCACAGTGAGGTCAGCATCACCAACCCCATCTCAACCACAGGGGGACAGAAGCACCACATCGGGAAAGGATTTCCAGTCTGGTCTGTGGATCAGGCAGAGCTGGAACTGAACCCAGGAGTCCGGGGGATTGGTCCCAGCTTGGACCTCCAGCATCAGAGTGATTCCGGCTGCCTGTCGCATGTTCATTGGCACACGCTGCACTGGGGTCCCAGCACCAGTGCAAGGAGGCTCCAGCAGGTCAGGCCCCGGAGAGTCAGGGCCCAGAGGCGGGAGAGACCAGGAGTCCAGGCCAGGGAGATGCACAGCAGTGACTCCATCCTCTAGCCCCAGAGATGCTCTAACCCGCCAGGGAGCCCCCACAGCCCCTCCCCGCCGCAGCTACAGCCTAGGAGCCCCTCGCCCTACTCCGGCCCCCCAGGGACCCCTTCTGCCTCCAACCCCAGATACAGCCCCCGGGGCCCCCGCCCGCCCCAGCTAGAGGCTCAGCCCAGGAACCCGCTCACCCCCCCGGGGCCCCGCCCCCACCTGTGGGCTCGGGCTCGGGCTCCGGCGGCTCCGCGTCCTCCTCGGCCTCGCGCTCGCGCTTGACGCGGGGCGGCCCCTCCTCGGGCTCGCGCTTCACCCGGACCCGCTCGGGCTCCGCCTCGCGCTTCCCTCGGGACGACGAGCCGCGCGGCCCCACCGGCTCCCGCTTCCCCCGGCCCGAGGCCGCCGAGCTCCGCGGGGACGCGCGGGGCTCCCGCTCCCGCTCCCGTTCCCGCTTCAGCCGGCCAGACATCCCGGCCCGGACCGCCCGCCTCCGACTCCCCCGACCGCTACTGCGCACGCGCGGGGACACCCAGGCGCATACGCGCACACTAGACCCGCCCCTGCTCTCGTCACACGCATGTGTAGTAACGCGCCCGGCGCAAGCACATGCGCACAACCGCCCCAAGGGACGGGAAGCGCGTGGATCAGTTTAGCGCCTGCCACTCTTACAGTGAGAGGCCGCCCCCCCCTTGTCCTTTGGCGCATGGGCATTCGTGGCTGTCCGAGCAACGTTTATGGGATGGGCCGACCGCCGCTGTTCCCGGAGTGACATTTAAAGAGACAGTCTCCCTTTTATGCAGTGCTCATTGGGCTGTAGCTTAGGGCTCTGCGGGACTCATTCTGCTCCCCAAGGGGCTGGTGTCTGTGCAGCTGCCCCTGGGCCTCGCCTTGCCTCCAGCCTTCCCCGTCCTCTGTCCCCAGACCCTGCATCCCATCCTGTGTCTCTTCAAGCCCCAGCTCCTGGAGTCAAGGGATGACACAAGACTCTCAGCTCTCGTTTGGGAAGCATGCTGATTTCTAGACCGGGGGCTGTGGAGAAAAGCTGGGAACCAGGCCTCCCAAGACCTGGCAAATCAGAAAGCAAAGGGGGGACCTTAGCAGTTAGCATTTTTTAAAAAGCCACACACGCATGACGTATGAAGGCCTGAAATTGCCAAGGCAACAAGAGGCAGTGGCATTCTGGCCCCGTCACGCCCAGCTGACGGAAGGGCATATCTTTTATTGGAGCAGCTTCTGTGGGTGAGACAAGAGAGATGCTTCTGAGCTACACAGAGCTCTTCTTCAGGGCTGGGACAAGTACTCTTTGGAGCATCACAGCAAAATACAAGATGGGACCGATTGTTTAGCATAGGGAGTTAGCCCCTTGTGTTTCCGATGACACTCTGCGGGGTTTTTTTATTATTCAGCCTTACAATCACAGTAACGCCAGAGGCGCTAATCTTGGGGTTTGATTTAGGCCTGGTCTATGCTAGAAAATTAAATCAATTTAACTACATCGCTCAGAGGTGGGAAAAATCCACACCCACACAACCCCAGTGACGTGATTAAGCCAAACTAACCCCTGGTGGAGACAGCGCTGGGTGGACGGAAGGATTCTTCTGGAGACCTCTTGGGGAGGTGGATGACCAAAGTGATCGGAGAATCCCTCCTGCCAGCACGGGTGTTGTCTACATGGAAATGTCACAGCCGAGTGTGGACAAACTCCGAGACCGAGCTGCTGTTACGCAATTGTGGATGTAGCCCCCCCTCGATTCGGCGGGTGCAGGATGCACTGCCAGGCAGCAGCACCTAACCTACAGACCTGGCTCCTGCTCTGTGATCTGAGCCCCCCCCCCGACTGGCAATGCCACCGAGGGAGGGGAGCCAGGCCACCTCTGAGTCACTTCTGCAAGTCGTTCACCCCAGGGCCAAAGGGGTGTCAAGCTCTCCCAACTCACGGGGGGCGGGTGGGACAGCGAAGGGGGCAGGGCAAGGGGGACTCCGAGCCGGGGGGGTCAATGTGCATGAAGGGCCACGGTGCAGGGCTGCGGGGCGGGCGCAGGAAGGGGACGAGGGTGGACGGTCTCTGCTCCAGGGGGTGCCCCGGGCGGGGGACCGGAGGGCCAGTCCCAGGTGCAGGGGCACTTGGGGGGCCGGGGACTAGGGGAGCGGGGCGTTGCGGGGGGCGGAGTCCCGGGCGGGGCCGAGGGCGGGTCTCAGGGCCGGGGCGCCGCCGCTCTCCGGCGCTGGGCGGGCAGGCGGGGGCCGATGGACGCGGGGCCGGAGGCGGAGCGGGGCCCGGCCTGGGGCGGCTGCCGGCCGGGGGGGCGGCTCGACATGAGCCACGGCTTCGTGCGGCACATCCGGCGGAACCAGATCGCCAGGTACCGGCCCGGACCGCACCCCCCGAACCGGGCCCGGGCCCGATCCTCATCCCCCAGCCTCCCGGTACCGGACCCGGGCCTGAACCCCACCCTCCGGACCCCTGGTTCTGACCCCACCCCCTCCGGTGTCCCCGGTATGGGATCCCGGCCCAGGACCCCCCGCCCACGGGAGCTGCCAGCCCTGCACCTCGCTCCATCCACCTTCCCCCGGCGTGCCCCGCTGCTCCCCCAGCCCTGGCTGCATCGGGGCAGAAAGGACTGGGGGAGCTGGACCCTAGAAGTGCCCTTGCCAGCCCCACTGGGTGGGGGGCTGGGAGACCCTGGCTGGGGGGTTGGTATTCAACCCCCTCCTCTCCCAAATCGTGCCCCGTCCCCCCCAGGCACATCTCACCCAGCCCTACCCATTCTCTGCTCAGCCTGGAGCCAGCTGGGGGGGACGGACCCCAGCTGCTAATGCAGACAGCAAGCCAGGCATGGGGAAGCAAAGAGAAAAGGGTAGGTGCCTAATTCCCCTTGGCTGGTAACCTGTATCAGGTCGGGGGGCACTAGAGAACAGGATCAGATCGGAGGTAACCCCTCCCCCATGGCACCTCACCCTGCTGCAAGACCCACCCTAAAGATCATTTTCAAACCCGCCCCACGTGCACCCCCACCCAGGCGTGGTGAATCAATGGCCTCCCCAGACAGGCCTGCACCGGCCCCCGAGTCCCATGCCCAGCTGCAGCCGAAGGCGTCACTCTCCTTCCCATCAGGGATGACTATGACCGGGAGATGAAGCAGGCCAAGGAAAAAGTGAAGAAGAGGCACACACCAACCCCGCCCCGGCCCCGGAAACCCGACCAGCAGGTGTATCACCCCCGCCGGAGAAGTGAGTATAGCTGGTGCTCAGCTCTCCATGCTCCTATTGGGAAGCGGAGGGGGGATCTGTACAACTGACAGGGGCCCTCTCCCACACACCCAGTCCTCGTTTGGGGGAGAGGTGCCTGGGCGCAGTTGTCTGCTGCACTGATTGAAGCTCCGGAGTTTGGCGTCCACACCTCAATGCCCAGGGGGTGGCCCAGAGGGGTGGCTGACCCACTGGCCAGGCCAAGGGGGATCAGGTGGGGTCACTCACAGCCCTTTCCTTTGTTGCTGGCAGTGTCACAGAGCAGGGGTTAAACTTCGCCCCGGGAGCCCTGTGTCACCCGCGGGAGCTGACTCTGAGCCTCATCCTAAACTGGTGCCCGTCCCTGTCCAGAGATAATCACAACAGGTCACTTCTGTTAGCAGGGCTCCGAGGGGCTGCGAGTCAGGACTGAGGGGCCTCAGGCCAACACCCCTTCAATCTGACAGATTCTCCATACCAGATTTAGGGAGTCTGTTGCCCTGTGTTCACTGGGTAGGTTCAGGCGCCACTGGGGCACACTCCCCTGATCGGCTCCCTTTTGCTCCCCAGGCAGAACTGACCCGTCCTGCGGCCTAGAGTACGAGGGGTCCAGTGAGAGCAGCTCCAGCACCGAGCCAGAGTCCCGCGGCACGGAGCTCTTCTGCCTCGAATATGAGGCTGACAGCGGCGAGGTCACCTCGGTCATTGTGTACCAGGTGCAGCTGGCACACCGGGCAGGGGGTGGTCAGAGAGTGGGGCAGCAGGGAGGGGAATTTCCTGGTAGGAGAGGGTGAGGGCCTGTTGGGGATGCTTCTCCTTTCCAGGTCTGTGTTGACACCAGTGTTTTAGTGAGGTGTTAGCGCCTAGACTGCAAGGAAGAGAGCATGGGGCTCAGCAGCAGGTGCTGCATGGAGTGGGGGCTCAGTGGGGGCGCCGTGCTGCGGGGAGCAGACTGGGAGGCCAGCAGGGGGCGCTCTCACTTTCAGCATTCTGTGCAGTCTCCCCATCCTGCTGGTGTCTGCTGTTTTATTGCCCTTCCCCATTTCTCGCCCTCCCCCCCTCTCTCGGGGGCAGAGGGGCACCAGCCGATCCGTCTCCTTTACATGCCAACTGCTGGTCCAGCAGCCCTTCCCTGCCTCCAACAGGAGCGTCAGTAGGCAGAATCCTTGGCAGAGGCTCTGGGGACTGTCTGGCCTGGGGGCACCAGCACACACTGTCTGGGGCGTGCAGGGAGCTGGCGCTCAGCTGCTCTGTCTGCAGGGAGGGAGGGCTGGTCCTGGAGCTGCTTGCTGGGAGTTTCCGGAGCCCCGGGATGCCTGCTGACCATGGGCCCCGTCTCCTCTCACTGCAGGACGACAGCCCCGAGGAGGTGACAGAGAAGGTCTGTGCCCGGAGCACGCTGGAGCCGCCCCTGCGTGAGGCCCTGAAACAGCGGGTGCAGGAGGAGCTGCAGAAGCGGCAGGCGAAGCGCTGAGGCTGTTGGTGGCCATGAGGGGCAGCTGTGGCACTTTGGCTGGCTAGTTTGGAGGCTCTGGCCTGGGGCGAGGGGGCGAGGACCCAGCTGCCCCAAGCTCCAACAGACGTGCCGAGCGGGTTTGTTCTCCGCCACTCCCAGCCCTGCAGCCAGGGCCCAGTGCAGGTACTCCTAGGAGGAACTGGCTGCTAGCTATGGGCTCCTGAGCGGGGCGGCCTGGGGTCTGCTGGGAACTGGGGCAGGTGGAACCCTGTGCACAGTTCAGGGAGAGGGGCTCAGGCACAGGCCTGGTAAAATGTGTATGGGAGCGGGGGGGAGGCCTGTAGGGTGTCCCTGTGCTGGCAGCCCGTGAAGCCACTCTGCCCCCAGGCTCCCATTCTCCCAGACTCCCCAATCCCTGGGCTCCTCTTTCCTCTGCCCTCAAACTCCTATCCCCCCCCCAGGCTTCCCCATCCTCCTGCCCCGACTCCCATCCCCCCAGGGTCCCTTATCTTCCAGGGTCCCCCATCCCCCAGGTCTCCCATCAACCCACCCCCAGACTCCCATGCCCGCAGGCTCCCCCACCCCTAGAATTCCATCCCCCTGGGGTCTCCTATCTGTTTTATGGATGGCTGAGCCTCTGTCTGTCCTGCCTGCATGTCTTGGCTCAGTTTCCTGGGGTGGGGGGCTCCCATCCAGGCAGACTGTTGTTTAAGGAGCTCTGTGGCTGGCTGAAGGGGCCGGACAGGTGGGGCGGTGGCTGGAGGGCACCGGGATTGCTCCGGTCTCTGAGACGTTCCCATGGGCCACACGCCCCCACCCAGGTGGGAATGTGCCGCAGACCCTTTAGGGACACCCTGCGTCCCGGGTGGGGGAACCGCCTGTACCCCATTGGATCTGCCCTGCGGGCATCTTGGTGCGCGTGGTGGAACCACCCCCTTGGAGCTGGACCACATCAGCCATCTGTGTTCTAGTTCCGGACTGGGGAACCGAATTGCCATGGGCAGCCGGGCTTGTCCCAGGGAGCTCTCGGCACCGGGAATGCTGGGGGCAATAAATGTGTTGACAAAACCGAACCAGGGTGTGTAGTAACGAGTAGTCCCATGTGATCCCTCCCTGGGGCGTTTACCTGCCGGGGGATGGGGAGGTCACAACTCTTTCCAGATCTTCCTTGACTCATCCCCACCCCGACATGGATGAGTATCCTCACCCTGGGCCAGCTCACCCAGCAGAGCTGAAAGTGGGTCCTGACCGGGCACAGAGCTGGGAAGAGAACCCAGGCGTCCGGCTTCCCTCTCCTGTGTGCTGACCACTGAGCAATAAAAGCAGAAGGCAGTTGTCATGCTGCCCAGTCCCCTGGGATGTTTAGTTCCCCCTCCCCCACAGATCTCCCCATGCCAAAGCAGATCACTCACCCCCTGCTGTCACCCCAGTTGCTCCCCCGGTCGCTCCTCTACACAGCTGTGGCACCAATTTACTTCCCATGGCAGAAAGGAGGGGCGGCTTCATGGCGAGTTTAATTCCCACTAGGACCCAGACCTCCTGTGAGCCTGCAGGAAAAGATTCACACCCCCTCAGGAGGGTCATTAGATGGGTCTGCATGGAGTGTGGTTCCATTTAAATGGAGTGAAAACCTCCCAAGTGGACACATCTCTGTTTAAACTAGGTTCCATTAGTTTAACCAAAGTCCACTGGGAATCAGTTCAGGCTGAAGTGCAATCAGTGCGTCCTCGTGGGGGTTACACCGGTTTCTCTAAACTGGTGCAAATCGCAGCTGGGAGCTGCCTCTTTGTTCTGTGTTTGCATAGCCCAGCGGCATCCCGGGCATTGCTGCTATCCAGAGACGATCCTGCAAACGTGTATGTGCCTGGATCACTTCACTCCACGTACTTTCAAAAGCCCTGCTCGTGTGTAGCTACACACAGAATGATGGTACCACCTAACTCCACAGCCATAGATCTCCACGCACTTACAGCAGGCACGATCATCCCCATTTTACAGATGAGAAAACTGAGGCCTGGGAGTGGAAAGCCCAAGGGTCACCCAGCACAGCAGTGGCAGGTCTCCTGAGCCTCAGCCTGCTGCTGTATCCACTAGGCCTCAGGACTTCCCTGAAATTAAAGGAGGAAAATATTCACTTTTCCTGCCACGGGATTGGACCCCGCAGCCATTCGTACACAACTCTTGCCACTAAGCTACTGCACGACTGGGTCATAAATCCACACGTGGCCAGATAGTTGTTTCCCTGTCACATTCTTGCAGCGGTGGGCATCTGCGGGGTGGCTGTAGCTCTGGGAGGCCCAGCGGTCGCACACAGAAAGATAGATGGTCTTTGGGTGTCCGTTTACCACTCCGAGTTCACAGCCGAAGTGTCAGAGCCAGACCCCGCGCCTCGGATGTATTCCTGCCACCTGCGGGGCACATTCCAATCCTGTGGCATCTCGGTTTTCATTTCGCACCAGGAAGGAAACGTCCAACCTGCGGGGTCGTGAAGAAAACCTTGAAAACGTGAACTGTGAGCTGGCGCTGCCTGCCTGCGTCTGCACAGAGCCTGAAGCAAGAGCTGTGAACATTGATCTCAATGGGGTGTTGACTTGAAAGCCATCTTAAATGTTCACATGAGGTGTTCCAGGGCGGATCCTTCGAGCGGTTGGAATGAGGCAGGATGAACACTCACGGGTGGTGATGGCTGAGGGAAAGAACAGAAGAGATGCCCAATAGCGGGAGAGAGAAACAGAGCAAGGCCAGGAGGGAAGCCAAAGCCACATTGCTACCTACAGGCCACATTCTCCCCCTGATCTCTGTGCAGCTCCTTTTGGTGTCAGCGGTGGCTCCAGTATAGGCTGGGGTGTCACAGGGCCATGACTGTGCCACAAAACGTGGCACCTGACCATCTCCACGGCACAAGCTTTGCTGCCCCAAACGCTGCTGTGAATCCAGGGCCCCGGACCGCAGCCAAGTGCCTGGTTCGTAACCGACCTGGCCTCGGGGGGTCTGGGCTCATTCTGGCACTGATTGTCCCAGAGCAGCCGGCGTTTTTCTCAGCTGGGTTTGGAGACTGGCACTATTTGTCTGCTACCCAGTTTGTCTGCAGGTGCATAGCAAGCTGGGGGTAGGACCCAGCTGTCCTGTGTCCTCTTACCCATGAGAGGAACAGTCCTGTTTCACAACCCCAGAGCCTAAAGGCTTCTAGCCACAGCTTGGGTCCGGGGGGGAGCAACCACCCGTTAGCAGCCCATCTCTCCCCTGCTCAGGAGGACACACTCTAGGAAGGGGGGATGTCAATCTCCATCCCATGACCTCTCTGCTGGGGCTAGTGAGGAGGGGTGAGTAGTGCCAGCAGGTCCCCTCAGGCTCTCTTCACCCAGCAGCCACCCAACAAGCAGCGTGGGCTACATTCGAACCCAAGGGTGGAGGGATCTGACTGTAGGGCAGAGCACGACCCCCACTGGTGGGGAGTCTGTAGCGCCCACCAGCCAGGGATCCCCAGACACTGTGCAAGTAGCAGTGACCTAGCCTCCCAGCCTCCTACAGGGCATGGCAGTATCCTCTGTTCCAGGCTACAGCTGGGGAAACTGAGTCATGGAACAGGGAAGTGGTTTGGTCAGGGTCACACAGCCAGTGGCAGAGATGGGGCTAGAACCCAGGAGTCCTGAGTCCCAGCCCCTCTGCTCTAGTCCTAGACATGCTGACTCCAGCAGCAGCTTTGAGCTGGTACCCAGTGAATTCCCATTTCACGCCCCTTCCTCACCCAGTCTGCTGTGCTGTCAGCAATGTCCCCCCCCAGCCACCCCACTCCTCACCTCCCGCTGCCCTCCTGGCTGCAGCACAGCCCATAGCCTGGCAGCCAGCTGTGCTGCCTCTGGCTGACCAGCACCAGGAGGCTGGGCTTCGTTATGCAGCTAATTGCCCAGGCACAGGTCCAGGAGCTGCCCCTTGGCTCAGCCTCGTGCCGGGCAGCAGGTGCTCAGCAACCTGCAGAGCTGGTCCCACGAGCCAGGAGCCAGGAAGGGGCCTGTAAAACCAGGGCCTGGCGATAGAAGCAGCCAGTGGGTAAAGGGCCTTGGTCCCTCCTCCCAGGGCCTGGGCTGCCAGGATAGGAGCTGCTACGAATGGGGGGGTTGATTTTGGAACTAACCAGGGGCACGTTCATGGAGCTCTCCAAGGCTCAGCTCTGGTGTATCTCCAGCACTGGCAAGGAGCTGGGATTAGCCCCCCGGGCCTCTTCCCGGTGGCTGGGCTGCTGGGCCCCCCAAGGGCGATGTGGGGTGAAACGGATGACCCAGTTGTGGCTGCTGGCAGAGTCCTGGAGGGCAGAAAGGGTGAGTCGTAGGCTGCAGGGAAAACATGACAGTGACTGGTGCCCCACCGGAGTGATGTGGGGGGCTGTGGGGACACCATCAGGACCCCGTGGTAACGTGCCCCTCCTTTTCCTGAATCCGCGTGAGACACTGCACTTGGCCCACTCCAGTGGCCGCTGCTGGAGCTCCTGAGCTCAGACCCCGACAGCCTGGACTCAGCCCTGGACTTTGCCGAGGTCAGGACTTGAACCGCCGACACAGGGCAATTCCCGAGGGAGGGGGAAGAGCTGGTCAGTCCCGCCTGGCTGGGCCCCTTCCCCATCAGTCAAATGTAAAACCCCGCCCCTTCCCATGGGAGCTCCGCCCCTATGCCAGAAGCCACACCCCCGTGCGATAGTGCTCGCCCCAACTGCCCCCTGCGTTCTCTTGTGAGGGCGGCGGGAGGGGTGGAGGGCAGAGGGGCCGGGCGTTCGATCCGTCTTGGCTGCCGTCGCTTCGCGCGGCATGGCGGGAGTTGTAGTCCTGCGTGGGAGGGGGCGCTCGGGAACGACAAGTCCCGTCGGGCCTTGCGCGCAGCGGGCCGACCGCGGTCAGCTGGGCGGGCGCGGGGGCGGGGCCGGCCTGGCCTGTTAAAGGTCCGTGTGGAGGCAGCGGCCGCAGCGCTGGGGGGCCGGGAGCCGGGGGTAAGTGGCGCCCCCTTCATCCCCCTCCCCCCCCCCCACGGAGCCAAGCTGGGAGTGGGCTTGGATCCCCCCCTCCCGGGCCCCCAGGGCTG